>JAASAO010003550.1:0-51141 GCA_017311375.1 Mytilus coruscus | reverse complement strand
CCCTTAGGTAAAATTAATTTCTCTTCTTTGATCTGAGTGTTAAGAAGTCTTTAATGGTAGAATGCTGTTATGATTTAAGACATCGTAATGGTAAAAATGATCAGTTCCTTACAAGTCATCGTTTTATAACATTCAAAGCTTCATTTCGTTCCGGAAAACTACTACTGGTCATTCATTCGTTTGTGTTGTAAAAGTTTGTTTCTGAAAGAAGACTACGAAGAAGACAGTAAGTTCATTAAATAAGAGCTTTCTTTTATTGTATTTAACTTTGGGTCGATGCGTAACGAACCGCATATTTTTTTTCAAGGGTCAATATGAGCGCCAAAAACAGTCTACTACAAATGGTCGTGATAAAAGATTGATAATGTTATACATTTTCTATTAAACCTGCAAACTTAAAATTGGAACCACATGACATTGGGGCTCGGAATTGCATAATATATTTCATTGACAAGGTTTATTTCAGAAATTATCATGTCACATTAATTAGATAATCATGATTAGCACATATATGTCTTCCAGTTCAATTGTCTATGTCTTATGTCCTTTTCAATCTGTTAGTATTAGATATAATCTTTTCTGCGTGGCATATAAATACACATAATACAATGTATACATGATTATTTTATCGTTTCTCTTGTTCTTAAAAGAGCAACAATATTAGATAAAACAGGAATAGTGTCAATGGCATACACCAATGTAATTTAAAGGGGAATTTCAAATATTAAGGTATACCATTATTTCTAACAAAATGTCTAAATTGAAATTCAAAAGGTTTCAAATTGTGTTTTCAACTTCATCCAGTTCATATCTATTCATGGTTTGAAAATCATATTTTTTTCAAAATTGACAGCGCATAACCCTTGTGCTTTATTTTTTGTTTTGTGTGTCTAAGTTGTTATATATGTGTCTATTCCATTGGTAATATAAAAATAAATAAATGGTAAAAAAAATATCAAATACTTTCTATTGATCGTTATTCTTGACAGCTAAAAAAGGACTTTGGAAAATAAAAGTTAATCCTTCTTTCTATCATTATCAATATAAGTTACAATTCAAATGGTTGCTTTATTTAGTTCATTTATTCAAAGTATTGAAAATTATGTTCCGTGTTTCTTTGAAATGTACGTTCTTCTAAATATTCATTGATTCATTTAAGAAATGTATCTAAGAAATGGTGATATCAGATTAATACAAAACATTTCAACACGGCAAAAGTATTAATCTCATATGTTATTTGTCGTTGATGCTTATGTTATTCTGTCACATTAATAATCGAAAAATAAATGGATCGTTGAAAATTTTCAAAGAATGTTAAAATCTTAGTTTTCCGTGAAAGTTTTAAATGTAAATGTTTGTATGAAGGTGATTTGAATATGAAGTTTGAATATAAATCATTACCTCAACTTATATCAAAATTGTATATATCAAGATGCTCAAGGAAGTACTTACGTGAGGTTTTGTAATTCGTGTCAGATGTTCGGACTCCTTGGGTTTTTTACGATACGATTCAGGTTTATTATTATTTGACAAAGTTTTATCCCTACTGTGTACCGGAGAGCACTTTCAAAAATTATACTTTCTTCGCATTCATTAACAGTTGAAACTGGACGCTACCAAAGCATTGAGTTGACACGTCGTATATGTAAAATTTTGCTATCAGTGTATTGAAGACGAATTCCATTTCATCTTAGTGTGTCCGAAATATAAGGAACTAAGAGTAAAATTTATTAAGAAATATTACTGGTCTAGACCAAGTGTGTTTAAATTTATTGAGCTTTTGAGTTTAAAGAACATCAAACAGTTAACTAATTTAGGAAAGTACATTTTTTTCTGCATTTAAAGTCAGAGACAATGTTACATGAACATTCTCTATCTGTTTACTTGTTTACTTAAAAAAAACTGTAAAGTTCAAAGTAATAAAGAATTTGAATTTGAGTTTAAATAATTTGCCCCCTAACAGCCATTTATCTTTTCATATAAGACTTAATAGCTCATTAAAGGTCATTTGCCAAAATTTAAGCAGATTCTTGATTTTTTTCTTTTGATTTGAAACCGAAATAATACCAATGCAACTATGAGGAACAATTCTTGGTCAGCCTTTTCACGCCACATTTTGAAAATCAAATATCTCGAAAAGGAGCTCCATGACTTATCAATATTTTTAGCTTATTTTGTTTCTTAACTAATGCTCTTCCGACTTAAAGTATCAATTTTAATTCTCGTTTTTTTTTTAATTTCACCTTTTAAAAGTACATCCATAATGGTTAAAAATCATGTTTTTTTCTTTTTTCATGCAGTTCATATAATCAAAGGTTCTAAAAATCACATTCGAATTTTTATTTCAAAATTGACAGGGCATTACAATAAAGTCTTGTGCTTCTAAATTGAAAAAAAATTTATATTCAATGATTCAGAAGTTGATTTACAAATTATCATATCTGATTTATAACAAAAAATCGGCACATACCAACATATTTATCTTTGATTAATTTGTGTCAGTTGTTACATTGTTCTCCTCTTTTTCTTATTTAGAAATAAATGAATCGTTGAAGTTTTTTAAATGCTTTCAAAATTTTTCTTTTCAATAATGTTTTAAAAATTTTAAATATCATTTACCAGTGTATTTGAAAGAGGAGCTTTGAATGTTTATATATACCTTTATTTCTATCAAAACTATAATTCAAAATCTAAATGGTTGAGAACCATGTTTAAAACTTTATTAATTTTACATATTCAAAGGTTTTAAATTTTTATTCTTTTTTCAAAATTGAAAGCGCATTACAATTGTGCTTCTAAATTATAGAAAAAATTCATTGATTCATTTACGAATTTTGTCTCAGATATGGTGATATCTGATTAATTGAAGAAAAATTATCACGTAACAATTTTTGCATTTGTCTTTGTTGACTATATTTTTCAATTCCATTTGTAATTTAAAAATAAATGAATCATTGATTTTTTTCAAGATCTTTAGTTTTCTGTGAAAGCTTTAAATGTACATGTTGATATCAAGGTGATTTCAATAGGACTTTTGAATATAAAACAATACCTTTATTTATATCAAAAGCAAAAAAGCAAATTTTAATGGTTAAAAATTATATTTTTTCTTGTTTATTCAGTTAATATAATCAGAGGTTCAACAATCACATTCAAATCTTTATTTCAAAATTGACAGCGAATAACACGAAAGTCTTGTGAATCTAAATTAAAAACAAATTTATTTTCAATGATTCATTTACAAAATTTCGATTTACAAATTATCATATCTGACCAATAGTAAAAAATTCGGCACATACCAACATATTCAACTTTGATTACTTTTTTTATCTTCCATTTCTAATTAAAAAAAGAATAATGAATCTTTGATTTTTTTTTAAATGCTTTCATTTTTTTTCTTTTCAAATAATGTTTTAAACATTTAAATGCCATACACCAATGTCATTTAAATTTGAGTTTTGAATATATAGGTATACCTTTATTTCGGCGCGTTACGTTTGCGCGGATATGTCCTACATTTGCTCGAAAAAAATCAACGTTTGCGCGACAAAACGATTTACGTTTGCGCGAAATTTACCAGTTGAAAAGTTACTTCATTTGCGCGGATTTATACAAAAACACATGAAAAATAAATCCATAACCTTTATACAAAAAAACCAACTTAATATTGTTAAAATAAACTGAAATAAATTAGAACAAATTTATTTAAAAAAAATTTTTTTAAAATTAATTTTGAACTATTTCATCTCACATACAAATGTTGATGATTGAGCTGTACTCACCAATTGTCCTCTCATATACAAGTTTTTATTCAAAACTTTTCTTTTACTTAAATGTAGTGCTTTTTAATGTTTATATAAACAAATAAAGACTTGTCTTATATATGTTTATCAATATTTATGCTAAAAACAATAATCGAAAAACAAATGACAGGTAAAGAACCTCAGGTAAACTACAGGTAAATCCGCGCAAACGTAATACCATTTCTCCGCGCAAATGTAATGTGTGTCATTTTAAAATCCGCGCAAATGTTTGTCGCCAATATATTTCTATCAAAATTGTAAATTAAAATCTAAATGCATGGTTGAGAACAATGTTTAAAATCTTATTCAGTTCATATATTTCTAGTGAAGTTCATATTGTTATCTTTTTTCAAAATTGTTTGCACAGAAAACTTGTGGTTCTAAATTATAGGAATATTCATTGATTCATTTACGAATTTTGTCTCAGATATGGTAATATCTGATTAATTGAAGGATAAAAAAACATTCAACACAGAACAGCTTTTGAGTTTGTCTTTGTTGTTCACATTTTCTATTCCATTGGTGATTTAAAATGAATGAATTGTTGAAAATTTTCCAAGAGCTTTCAAAACTTTAGTTTTCCGTGAAAGTTTTAAACGCTTATGTTTATATCAAGCGGAGTTTAGTAAGAATTTTGAATATACATACCATTGTTAATATCTAAATTGTATAAATCAAATTTGTTATATTTTGAAATAATAAATGCTTTCAAAATTTTCTTTTCCATTAATGTTTTAGAAATTTAAATATCAAATACCAATGTAATTGAAATATGAGATTTAAATGTATAGGTATACCTTTATTTCTATCCAAAAATATAAATCAAAATCTAAAAGGTTGAGAACCATACCAACTTCTTTATTAATTTTATATATTCGAAGGTTTTAAATTTATATTCTTATTTCAAAATTGAAAGCGCATATTGAAACAATTGTGCTTCTGAATTATAGAAAAAATTCATTGATTCATTTACGAATTTTGTCTCAGATATGGTAATATCTGATTAATTGAAGAAAAATTAACACAGAACAACTTCTGAAGTTGTCTTTATTTTTTTCACAATTTCTATTTCTTTTGTTTTCTGAGATATTTAAATTGAAAATGTTTAGAACAAGGCGTGTTCAAAAAGACCTTTGAATATAAAGTCTAACCTCAATTATATAAAAATTGTGTAAATCAAAATGCTAATTGATAAGGATTATATGGATTTTTTTCTTTATTCATGCAGTTGTTTCGAAAATCACATACGAATGTTTATTTTAGATTTGACAGGGCATTACCATAAAGTCTGGTGCATTAAAAGTAGAAAATATATTCAATGATTCATTTATAAAATTTGATTTACAAATTATCATATCCGATTTAAAACAAAAAATCGGCACATACCAACATATTCACCCTGGATTACTTTGTATCAGTTGTTGTGTTTGTTTCCTCAATTTCATATTAAAAAATAAATGAATCGTTGATTTTTTTTTTAATGCTTTCAACATTTTTCTTTTCCAATAATGTTATAAAAATTTAAGTGCCATATACCAATGTGATTGAAATAGGAGCTTTTATGGTTCTTCAACCTATGCCAACATTTGATAAAAATATATCCAACCTATGCCTACAAACAAAATACAATAGGTGTTGTTATAACAATTATTTTAGCTTTTATTTATATCAAAATTTTGAATTAAAATCTAAATGGTTGAGAACATGAACTGCTAACGAAACTGATCGAAAACAAGAAGACAGCGTTATCTATCAAAATAATTTCAATACTAATTATTTTATCTTCAAAATTTAAAAATTATATTCTTATTTCTTATTTCAAAATTGACAGCGCGTAACATTGTGCTTCTAAATTATAGAAATTTATGAATTTTGTCTCAGATATGGTGATATCTGATTACACATTTGTGTCTGAGGAAATAAAATATTTGTCTTGTCTTGATTATTTGAAAAAAATTAACACGGAACAACTGTTGTAATTGTCTTTGTTGGTCATATTTTCTATTCCACTTGTAATTTAAAAATAAATGAATCATTGAAAGCTTTTTAAGATCTTTAGTTTTCCGTGAAAGTGTTAAATGTAAATGTTTATGTCAAGGTGAGTTGAGTAGGATTTTAGATATAACGGCATACCTTTATCTGTCTATCTATAAAAATTGTATAAGCAAATTTCTAATGGTTAAGATTTACGTTTTTTTTTTTCTTCTTTATTCAGTTCATATAATCAAAGGTTCGAAAATAATATTGAAATCTATATTTCAAAATTGACAGCGCATTTACAACAAAGTCTTGTGCTTCTGAATTAATATATTTTCAATGATTCAATTACAAAATACGATTAACAAATTATCATATCTGATTTATAACAAAAATCGGCACATACCAACATATTCAACTTTGATTACTTTGTGTCAGTTGTTATATTTTTCTCTTTCATTTCTAAGTTAAAGATTTATGAATCGTTGATTTTATTTTTCGAATGCTTTCAATTTTTTCATTTTCCATTAATGCTTAAAACTATCAAATGTCAAAAAACCAATGTGATAGTAATAGAAACTTTGAATACATAGGAATACGTTTATTTCTATCTAAATTGGAAATAAAAATCTAAATGGTTGAGATCTATGATTTAACCTTTTCTTGGTTCTTTATTTATTCAAAGGTTTGTAAATCAGAATTTTTGTATTGTCTAAACAGTAAAGGAGTGAATACCTTCTTCTAAATTTGATATCTATAAAAGAATAAAAGACAAAAATATTTTCTTATTTATCATGCAGATTCTGTAATATCTAAAGTCAAGAAGGTTTTAACTATCCGATTGTGTCACTAAAAATGAAACTATATAAATTCATTGTACACAGGTAAATGAACAAATTACCTTAGAAGTTAACTCTTTCTTTACTATATTCATTATCAGACTTATATTAAAAAAAATAATACTTTCAATATATGAAAACTGTCTTACCTTCTTTGAAATATACTCAAATTCACATGATAGAACAGATGCATAACTTAAAACTATATAGAAAAATATAAGCGGCAAATTCAGTTATGTTAAAAATCACACTACTACTACATCAGATTGTTTCAAATCAAATTAATTCTCAAATAAAAGTCTTTGAATACATACTAAATGAAAAGATACAATTATAACTTATAAAAGTGTCACAATAAGTTGTTGCACCATGAGTTTTGATAATTAACAGTTAACACATATGCATGTACATATGGAACGGTAGTAACATTTTGTAATTGCATGGGAAATAAAGATTTTAGCTATGATATCACAGTCAAATGATGCAATTTGCTCTACTGATTACAATTGTATCAGATGGATGATAATTAAAATTCAAGTAATAATGTTTTTAAAATGCCATCTTACCATGCACATGGATTACAGATTTCGTGTCCTCATTTTGAACTTCGCTGATATATTGGTTTTCATTGTTCCCCCTCCCGTTGTTTATATGTTTGAAATATTTCCATTTCCACTACCTGCATTTTACGTGATGATTGTCCGTTTTTTTACAGTAGGAATCGCCTTGAATTTATTGAAAAATTTGAATGCTTTCTTACAGAATAGACCATGAAATGAACTTTTGGATGCTTCTGACCTTTTATTATCTTATTGTAATTTCAACTGTATATCAATGATTGTTGTGTCATGAAAGTTTTCCAATTTACACTTTTTCAGATAAAATCAGTCTAAAAATTTACAACTTGTTACTAATAATCTATCCATATATGATGTTGCGAGGTTGACATAAAAATAAGGAGATTTGACATAAAAATAAGGAGATATGATATAATTGCCAATGAAACAAATATCCACCTTAAACGGAAGAAAACAATTATAGTCAACCGTACGCCTTTCAACAATGAGAAAAACCCATACCATATAGTCTGCTATACAATGCCCCGACTTGAAAAAATATGAAACAATGCATTCAATTTAGAAAAATAACGGCCCAATTTATAGCAAAGCAATTTACGAAAAAAACAAATATGAAAGATATACTAGTAGATAAACCAAACTATAGACTTCTGACATGTGGGCCTTGCAACCATCCTCTGATTAATGTAATGATGTATATGGAAATCATAATCTCTTGGTCGTATACATAGGGATTCTGAAATACCCACTTTCAGAAAAGAATTCAGTAAAAATTTGTATAATGATTCTAGGTTTAAAAACTACAATCCCTTTTGGGTATAGGTTGCTTTTGTTTTAAATCCTATCAATATTACATATATATGACTAAGGGCTACGGCGCCAACAAAGACAGACAAACTTGACGTACGAATAACGGTCAGGTCAGTCTATACCTACAAAGCAGTGTTCATTTTGATACCTCTTAAACATTATTTCGTTTTGATATTCAGCTGTAATATTTACCGTATACGTAGATTAGATTTTTAAAAGTTGTATACATGTCAGTGAGACAGTTACCTAACGATAAAATTATATAAGTTAACCCCATAAATTAAGAAGTAATATACAGTACTATTTAGGTACAAAAACTGTTTGGTACTAATATAATTGTACTATAATTGATTGATTGATCGTGTTAATCGTTAATACTTGTGAATAGTCAAATTGCTTCCGTGTGTACGCCAGTGCATTGGTGACATCTATTACTTTTACAATGAGAATCGACAATATCCACAGGAAAGTATCTACATCTTATATGGATATATAGAGAGGCAATTTCAATGTCTACACTATCTCTTCAATTGCAGTCATTTTTAAAGTTAATAGATTTATGTTAAAGTTATAAATATATAGAAATTGTAAATATCAATAATATTAATTTTAAAGATACCCATACCAGAGACATATAATACAATATTATATGTATCTGCCCATACTAGTACTTAATTATATCTCTGCGACAAAAGAAGAAAAGTTTAGAATTAGATGGCCAGGAGGGAGAAGAGACAACCAAGTTTCTTATTTTTTGTGCTGGTGCGGCGTAAAGCAAACGCCAATCAATCAATCGTTTCAAAAAGATTATTTCTTTTAAAGATGTATTGTACTAATTGTGGTATACAAATTGAACCAAAGAACAAGTTCTGTAGCAACTGTGGTCACAGAATTGAAGGTATGTATTTATTATTTATCATTGTTTATTAAAGATACGAAAATTATCAAACAAGATGGATATTTCGCTACTTTAGGACAAAAATAACCGAAGGACATATAGACTAAAACAGGCGCGTTTACACAATATGTGAAGATATATTTTGTCCAATATATCTATAAATAAATTGTGAATAATTTTAACAAAAACAATCAAAGAATTACAATTTAAACTCAATTATCAAAAATTACAGTAAGCATAAACCAAAAAGACAAAGAAATTCGGATAGAGCCGTATTTTTCATTCTATGTAACCTTCCATGAGTCGTTGACCGATACATGTAATGTCGTACGCATATGTTTGATAAAATATTATTCAAAATCTTAAAACAAGTTATTGACAAATAACATCGGTTTGTATCATAAGAACTCGAGGGCTTTAGCCAGAATTGGGGTATCAAATTTACATCGGGATATTATTGTCAATGCAGATTTCGTCCACAAGGTATATCGGGAAAAGTAGTGAAAAAAAATACTTGCATATACCAGCAGGATTGTTCAATAACTATTACATATTCTTTGCATCTGACAATTTTAAAGACTATTTCATTAACTTGAATAATTCAATTCCTCTACGTGTCCAACTTTCTCCCAAAACATCGATTCAATTATTCGGGTGAACTTTACCGATTAAGTATTTGCTTATATTATTATTTATATAATTTCCTTTTCGCTGCTTACAGTCTGCGGACTTCGTTTTGGAACAACACTTCACCAAAGTTATAACTTTTTTTTCACGGCGATTCCAATCGAAAAGCTTGATTGTTAAATATTCATTGAAATACAGTTGGCATGAAATTCAATTATCATAAGTCGAGGAACTTATCTTTGACTTGGATAGCTAATTGGGGAAAGTGCTGGTTCGAAAATCTTTCTTTTGTTGAATATATGGCGATAAATACCATTATTATTTTTTAGCAGATGTACAACAGTTAGAATTACAAGAAACGTCAGATGGTATGTAAAATTTTGGAATTATTCAATGTCGTCCGGTGCATTACGTTTGCGCGCATTACCATTACATTGCTTGCAGCTTTTGATTACATTTGAGCGCATTTATTTGACACGTAAACTCAGGTAAACACATGTAATAATACGTATTGGTATATAAATCCCCAAATGCGCGCAAACGTAATGCGCCCATGCCGTCTATTGATATGCTGTTATTTACGGAAGCCGGTAAGTGTCCGATTGGAGTTTTTATTTTAAGTCGTTATAAAACACCCTAACACTAACCGGCTTCCGCAGTTAATCATGTTATTATAACTAAATGATATTAAAAAATCTATTTCGATTCGTGAAATTTCGTGCACTATTTCTTGATTCATTGGGCAGCAAAGACTTCAGGCGTGATATACGTGAAATCAGTCATATAAAATTGTTTCTTCGTCCGATTTTCATATTTTATCACATTCATTTTAAGTTTAAGGCTCTTTAGTATATTTAATACTTTCGGCAGTTTAACATTTCCTTTTAGTGCAATAGAAGACAACATAATGTTTATTATAGCTTACAGTAGATAAATTCATACAATTTTAATCGTTCTTTTAGTCATCTCTGGCTTTCTTTTACAGTAAACAAAGAAGGAGCGCCTAAAATAACAAAAGGTATGTATATCACGCATCAAATAATTGTTCTTCCGATTGTGAAAATTAATTTATATCCCATAACCTTAATGAAAAAATGCAATTAAGAGAAAAGTTGAATGCATGTATTATGCAGACAAAAGAATAACTCTGATATAAATAAAAAAAAAACGTTTATTTGGTCTATGAGGAACAGAATCTACAAAACATACATTACTTTTTTTTTTATATTCATAAGAGGCAAGAGTCAGTTTAGAGGCCCTGAAAACAAAATGGGGGGCTTCGGTACAGAGGATGAGCAAGAAGAGAGTATTTACTGGTATGAAAAAAGAGGAACCAACAAAAACAGTGGTATGCTATTATTTCAATTGGACTTAAGGTAATAGAAGTCCAATAGTTATTTTGAAATAATTTAATTTTGGATGTAACGCGTCTTCTGATTGGCTAACGTTGTTTTGTTTATCAGCTCATAGACATAATTTAGTTATGTGACCGTGACGTCATCAACGTTATTTCATGGTTTACTCCGGTTTAAAATGGAATTTAAAATTAGATTATAAGAAATAACTGTAATATTGTTTCTGTCTATTCGATATAACATAAAAAAAATGTGGTGCACACTTTTAAATAACCCGCTACGCGTGTTATTCAGTGTGCACCACATTTTTTATGTTATTTCTTCATAGACAGAAAAAATATTACAGTCATTCCTTAAATATAAAATGACACCAAAGCAAGCATTATATTTAGGGCATTTTTAAAAAGTGTAGACAGCTGGTTAATAGTTATGCTAACTGACTTATGTTATATCATGCTTATTATTTGACCCGAGCCAATGGAAACATCAATCAACTTGGAAATTTTGTTATCTTCCTTCTAATGTTACATGTGATGACTTATTATCATTAATGTTTATACTTTTCGTATTATAGTTGTTAAGTTCTGTGTCATTTTGGTCTCTTGTGGAGAGTTGTCTCATTGTCAATTATACCACATCTTCTTTTTATATGATCTAATCATTTGAATTGATAAATCTATGAACGAACACACAGTTACCAATTTATACAACGGAACGGTAAATGATAAATAAACTGAATCTTTTTAACCAAAGTAACAAGAGTGCCAAAGTGACAAGAGTGCATATTAAAAAAAAATCTTTTATACTGATTTTACAGGCTCTTCATGTTAAGATATTAGATGGAAAGATGAAGATGGTGCAGAGAGCTTTTAAGGATGATATGGGTATAGATCGTGGTTACGTCCGGATTGATGTTCAAATGAACAGTACATGCAGAGACTGGATGAGATCTGTTCGTGCCTGCTTCCAGCCATCACCCGATCTCCATCCATATATATCCACCAGCAAAGGCAACCTCGACAAAATTGATCAAAGCTATTCATTTAAACAGCTTAGAAATAGCCAAAAAGAAAAAAAGGTGGCATCAACAAAATATGCTATCTACTTTCAGATAAAAAAGAGTAAGTCGAATTGTAATACAGTTCATAAATGAAACGGTAAAATAATTGAATAATCTGTTACTAGCAAGCTTCATTTCTAAACGATATCATGGATACGCAAGTGATTTATTTTTTCCATGTTTTTTATTGACACAATTCTTATGTTGTTGCAAATCAAATATCTACATTTGATCTCGTTTTTCATAGAGATATCTCTTTCGTCGACTGGTCAAGGTGTGTGTGTGTGTGTGTGTGTGTGTTGGTGGTTGTGGTTTGGGGGTGGGGGTGGGTATGCAAGAACTATCAAATTGGAAATTTCTTTTTGGTCTTCGAATTAATAATACCACAATGGTTAAAACCAATATTTGTGGAAAATTTACTTTGGGTTACCCAATGGAGAGACATCAACATGACCGACAGCCTTGTCTAATGAAGTATGACAGCCCATGGTATCATATGCTAAAGTTTTTTTCCACATTGTTGATAGAGACAGCATTTATAGATTGAATAAAATGTAACTGAGGGAAATGAGATTTTACGTATTAATGAAATAACTGAACACTTTGCCTTTATAGGTCGACATGCTATAGTTGGATCATACCTCAGATATACAGAGGGAAAACGGAAGCCTGCACCTAAGGTAAAAAAAAAATCCTTTCATCTGCAAACTTTGTGGTTTCCATTTTAAGAATTATATGTTCCCTTTTGTATTTTTCGTAAAATCGTTGACCGAATAGCATATTCTGTAGGGGAAAGAGCTTCGTGATAATAGTGTGCACACGATAATTACCTTTTTATGCAACAACCATAAAATTACACCAAACATCGAACATTATATCAAACTTTCCGTTTGTTTTTATATGGATTGTGGGAAGCCCATGCTGTCATGATGTTGACCTGTATTGGGAAATAAAAAAATTATTTTGGAATGCAAATAAAACATTTTTATCGTTCGATATATAAGGAAATCTGGAAAATTCTCAAATAGAACTTGCTTTTATATACGTATATAATCCCTTTTCCTGCATTGTTCAAAGTATATTCATTATGTTTATCCAACTAAAAACTACATACCGCTTCAAGGAACTAAGAATAAAATATATCTGTAGGTTGTAATTGAAATAGAAGATGGAAACGAAAGTGAGGTCAACGACGAAGACAATATGATTGATAATCAAAACGTACACATTCTGAGAGAACTTGAAAGTGAAAGTAATGACAAGGTAAGTCCAAAAGTTGGAAACTATTGACCGGTCAAATAGTTCAACGCTTGCAATTTAAAAAAAAAACAACAATCAAAATATTGTGTACTTATTTAATATAGAAAACGCTAACTAAGGTACAAAAAATATATATACATATATATCTGCGATACAAATTTTACAATTATTTTTTTAATAGGTAAACAGAGAAGGTGACGAACTATGGGAAAGTGACTTGGAAGATCCTGCACTGGACACGGTATTTGCCTTTTAAAACTATCAGTAATTAATAAGCAATTTTGATAAATATATATATATATACATGCAGTAATAAGGTTTTATTTGCTTCACAGAATAGAAACTGATAGCTCATAGTTCTTCAATACCATTCAACGTTCGTTTGATCAATGTGAAAAATGCTTCTAGTGCTTACATATTCTTTATTTCTTGATCACACATTTAAGTTACCCTTGAAACATTTTGTATTTGAAAACGTTAAAATTTGATGGAAACAAGCAATTGATTTTGATAGTAATCTCTGGTGAAAGATTTGTTATAGCTTTTTGTTTAGTTTGATTTTATGTATAGAATTATTAAGTCCGTGCAATAATCACATAACAGTTGTGTCTTATTTATTTCACAGCTTATAGATGAACTAGATGTTTCAGAAATACATGCTGTTGAAGAGGTATGTAATGGCATGATCCATGATGCCACATTTTGACAGGATACCGAACCACCTTACTTTAACCATCCCCAACAAAAATCACGAGCACAGAAAACATTTTAAGAATATACCATAGTCCACATTATTTTTACATTAAAGTAGAACTATATATAAATAGGGAAATGCTGATTATGCGTTAATAAGATAACGAGACATTAAAACTAAAAGACATCAAGAGATAATAACATTCTGCCTTCAACAATAAACAAAGGTATGACATATTTACAATTAATCAAGCACAAAATAGTCCCGAATCAAGACTAAGAAGTGATTTTTTTAAAAGATACTAGCAAAGACTCGCCATCAAAACAAATTCCTTAAGAAAGAAAATGTTTCGGACTTATGACGACAGGACAGTAACATGTGGTAGTTGAAACTATGTCTTTTCAGCGTACAGAAATTTGAGCAAAATTTCTTATTCCGTAATTCAAACCTTTAAATAGAAGCTTTTGTGGCTTTTTTGTCGTACAGACTATAATTTGTTTTGGACTTGCAGAACAGCAATCTTTTAATTCTTTGTTATTTGAAAAATGTAAAAGATGTTTGAAACAAGCAAGCAGGAATCAATATTGTAAGTTAACTCTGTTAAATGATTTTGTGTGGTATTTTAATTATGTTCAAAATCACTTCTAGCACTTTAAGATTTATGAAATAATTTCATAACAGGTCTATCTCATTTATTTCAAAGCTTATAGATGAACCAGGAGTTTCGGGACTTAATACAGTCGAAGAGGTATGTTTTAAATTTGGACTTCATTAGGTTTTGGAATTTCTGATATTTTGTCCTCAAACAAACACACTAACTGAGAAACCTTAATTATTAACCTACAAATCTGGTACTGATTAAGTTTTTAGATCTCCATGTGCAATAACTGAAGGTTGAAAACTATCAGGCAGAGTTAGTGAAATTTAATAGCGTGCATGCAGCATTTAATAAATTGAAAATTAATGTTATTTTATATTCCCCTTCAGCGACACTGATAAGAAAATATTTTTTTTTAATATATATCCATTAAATTGATTATATTAGGAATAACAAGACATTTTCTGTTAACATTTAATAGGTTCCACATATCATATACATATCAACATTATGGACAGTCTAATTAAAATAAAGACTGACTCTGATTTTGTTATACTCCATATGGGTTTAATGAAATCAAAGTTCTATATTTTAACTAGACAGCATTATGGATAAAATAATTGCTTTTCATTTTGGTTTGTTTCTTATGCCCGTGTTTATTGTTCAGTGTATATAAATATGTATATGACAATATGATTGACTTATTTATACTTACTTCCCTACTTACTAATGACAATTAAACACTATTTCCAATTGTAGTGTCCAGATAAAAGTCCATTATCATTTTCATCATCAAATGTACAAGCATTGGATATGGTTAGTATTCATCTATATTTTTCACTTCATTCACGAACCAGATTGGGTGTATAAAACAACAGTAAAAGATCACCTTTACAAATATATACCAAGCTTTTTCACGACCAAATCCGTTTTTTTTTCAATTAAAGAAATGAGTTTTGTTTTTTTCGAAATCAAAAATGTTATCTTTTACAGTTCATAGATGGTCTGAAAATTTGACACTGTGTAGTAACACACATATTATTTAATGATATTAGTTTTACCATATTTTAAGAAAAAACCCGGCGGCCAGTTTTTTATTAATAGAATTGCCCGGACTACACGAACAGAATCGCATATATTCCGACAGGAAAGCAGGCAATCATTGTCAAATAAGATCGGAGTTGAATATGCCTTAACACAAACAGGGACTATAGTGATCATTGTAGATGAACTACTTATAACACTCAACCAACGAAGATATGGAGACGTTGTAAAATGTCATCTTATTTTGTATCATGACATGATAGTAACAGGTAGTAAGGTGGCCTACCATCGCGTGTCTAGTTTACATTGAACACACACACACACACTAAAAAGTGGAATAGAAGATATTTTTCGGATTTTCAATGACGTTAGTCTGTTGTTGTTGTTTATATTCATATGTATTCATCTGCAATTTATAATCTTTAGAACGTCTACACTATAATATTTTAGGTTCTAGACAAGAAAAGACAAAGGAAATCCGTAAGTAGAAAAAGATACACACAAAGATTCATACTCTGTCCAGTTCACAATCCTTGAGGTTGCGATAACTAAATTGTCAAGAGCCATATCGGTGCAATATGAAAAGTCTCTATATAAACTGACAAACAAGATTTTAAAATTATGGGAAAATGTATAGTTTTTCTCGTAAGTCAAACAGACCGGTCTATAAAAAGTACAAATTGATTTCTCTCTTTGTTTGTAAGAGTTATGTATACCAGAATAAATCGTTGTTAATTAAGGTTATCATATGTAGTCCCAGATTGTGTAACGCTGTTATTGAAATGAAATTCAGAAATGTTTAAAACTATGAACTACAAATTCCAGAGATAAGAAGTCAATCATTGATTAATGCAAATATTATATTTAACTGTGAATCATTTTCGAGACATTTTAGATTTGTTAATGTATCAACAGGTTGCTGAGGGCATATCCCTTAAATTACCAGAGGGTAACAGGAAATATATCACCGTTGTTTACCAGGAGCATGGTGGAATATCTATGACTCGCCAATTTGGAGAAAATGATACACTTCAGGTAAAAGCATCTCAATATTTTCTTAAGAGGAAAAAGAGGATAACTTCTGCAGAACTACGTCTTATTCTTGTTTTAGCGCAGTAAAAGTGCAGGTGGATGGGGGTTTGACTCCATGGGTCAACCTGACAGCAACCACAAAAAACTGAACATTAAGGAGGAGGTTATCCTAGGCTGCGGAAAATGTGTCTATATATGAATCAATAATATGCTATCATCTTTTATGCTAATTTGTGTGTTACGTTTCCACTAATAATGCAACAAACACCAGGGAAAGTGGCTTTCCATCTTATTTTTAAATCAATTGTTATTTTACTAGTATTGGTACACAATTAAATAAAACCGATATTGATTCTTTATAAAAATAGGAAGACATGGTATGATTTCTAACGAGACCGCTTTCCACCAGTAAACTATAGTGACGCCGTTCTAAGCTCAATTCTGAAATATGATTCATACAAGTATTGCTTAAGGAGGTGAAATTCAGAAAATCAAGAATTTAAAATTGATACTATAAGTCGGAAGAGCATTAGTTAAGGCACAAAATAACTAAAAATATAGATAGGTTATAGAGTTCCTTTTAAATGTTTTTTTAAATGGCGGCCGGAAAAGACTGACTCGGACTTTAACCTTATTATTGCATTAGTTTTATTGGGGTCTCAAATAGAAAAAAAGAAATATAGAATCTGCTTAAATTTTGGTAAATGACCTTTTATGAGCAAATGAAGTCTTATATAAAAGAAGGGTGTCATGGGGCAAATTGTTTTTACCCTGTATTGATCGAAAAAAACAAGGAATCCGAACATCTGACACAAATTCCTTAACCTCACCTAAATCACAGTCCTCAAACTAAAATAACAATTTATAAATTTTATGCATGGAAGGGCTTTTCTGGATCTACCTTAATAAACTTTACCCCAAAAAGTTGTAGGCATGCAATAATGTACAGGTATCAGTACATGTGAAGAACATTAACCGTTCCAATTGTTGCACCATATGCGTATTTCGACCATAAATGTCTCTTCAGTGATGATTGAGGATAAAATATTTGAAAATCCACAATGTGTTAGGTTAATTGGATTAATGTTTAGTGCATAAATATCTTGTAGATATATGACGAGTAGCTGCGCAATAGAAAACATATGTTGATGATTCAGAAGAATATTCATATATTAATCCTTATTTATTTCTTCTTAAAACACAGGTTTTGTATACGTGGATATGCATGGAGATGGATCCGGAAATTCTTCCACCTAAGTTTCATTTAGGATGCCATGCCCCAGAGAAATGTACGGATGATGACTGTGACCACAGTTACGTTTTGACTCCTGATTCGGCGAACTACAAAATTTACAAGCACACGCCAACATTATTGTTTATTAAAGAAGATGTATGTTATAATTTGATTTTATACATAATCCTGTTTGAAGAGTAGATATATTTGTGAGATTAAGCTTAAAGAAGATAGCGATACCCCTGAGAGAGACGTAATCGATATCTAACAAATAATTCTGTTCAGTCCATTGCTTAGGAGCCACCTAAAGTTTGCATTTGGTTGTGCAATTAGTTTTTATGATTGAGTCAAAGTCAGAAGTTATTTTTGGTTTTTTGGTTTTTTGACTCTATCAATCATTTTTTCATTATTTTTTTCTTCAAAATTAACACTATAGGGTATGGGGAAGATCTAGATCTGGATTCAAAATATTTTTTTGTCATCTGCTTGACCACAATATTTTTTCATCAGAATGTTTGTTTAGGGAAAAACCATAACCCATCCCACTCTTTTAAAGTTGAATGGTCAGTCCCTTATGTAATCATTGTGCTGATCATGCCATTCATGTATTTACTTTTATTCAATACATGTTATCTTAAGTAGGTTTTTTCCAATTTGTCTTAGCTGGATCTCTCCTCTGTATTTTGATTGTACAATATTGTATGACTACCAGATTTTAAGTCTACTAGTATTATATAAAAAAGAGATGATTCCAACGGTATATTCAAAAGTCATAAGTCGAGGGAAACTAGACCGGAAAAACCCGAAAAACGACGACAAAGAAACAAATCACTACACAGAAAATTAAAGATCAACAACACAAACGAAAACACGTCAAGCAAAGTTTTATGTTATAATGTTACATTGTGTTTCAAATGCATTGACCTGTTGGTAGTATTATTCCAAAAATTTCATACAATTTTGTTTTCTGATTGTAGATGTACCATCTCAATGAGACAATGACAAACTTAGATGATGTATTTTTTAAGTAAAAGTCTGCAGAATGGTCACGTGAAGATGATTTCTACATAAAAAACCAGTACAAATTAGACTTATAACTTGATCTCGTCAGTTTGCAACATGAAATCTGAGACAATTGTTCTAATATTAGAAATTATAATGTATACATTGTTCCTGAAATGACTAGTTGATATATAGATTTATATGTGTGTATGCATGTATGACTGTATGTATGTGTGTGTGTGTGGAAAAAGGGGGGAGTTTCTAATAAAACCTGTTGACAACATTGAAGTTTAGAAATCATAGACCAGTTTATGTTGTTATAAAAATCTAGCTTTTGAGACCACAGAATCAACAACTAATCATTCTGTATGTAGTAAAATCTGTGGAAATGATACATGATTTGTTTGAATAAAATAGATTTTTTGAGAACTTCAAGTTCACAATTTGATTTTCAGTAAACATACTTGATTTCATATATCAGTTCAAAGTTTTTAATATTTTCATTATTTTAATATCTATTTTAAAAAAGTTATGTCCAACAATATTCCATAATGAAAATTTATGAATTGTTGACTTTATGATTCATTTAAAACAATATGCCATCCTACAAATGTATGATTATGAATAAATGTGCATCATCTTTAATTTACCGTCATATGCTTGAATATATACTAATTATATACTAGTCAACAAAAGAAACGATACAAGGCAATGCGTTTTCCATATTTAACGAAATTGGATACACTGCACCGAGGTAAATAATTGCCCTATTAGTCTAATTTTTACGGAGTGTTATTTTCTCATCAAAACCATTGATTTAAGGCAAAAAAAAACGAAAACAAAAATTGTGAATCGTTTTTTCATCCAAAAATTCAAAAATCGATATCATAACTTAAAACTTTTAAACTTAAACAATATCTGCTTAAAGTGTTGAATGCCTTTGCTGATATTTGAATACTTAATTCTAATCTTCAAAATAAAGTGCTGACTTTTGTCATCATTTTCCGCAAACAAAATTTGACCCCTGTGTTCAATAACTCGGTATTTTCTTACTTTTCAATTTGGTTAAATTCTTTTAATCATATGCATTTGCTTTGTAAATGAATGTTTTTCACTGGATAATTTAACAGTTTTTCCTATTTATTATATTTTTTGATAAATTTTAGTTCAAACTTGTGTATCGTTTCTTTTGTTGACTAGTTTATAAAAAAAAATGTGGTATGTTTGCCAATGAGACAACTCTCCACCAGAGACCAAATGACACAGAAATTTACAACTATAGGTCACCGTACGGCTTTCAACAATGATCAAAACCCATACCGCATAGTCAGCTATAAAAGGCCCCGAAATGACAAATGTAAAACAATTCTAACGAGAAAACTAACGGCCTAATTTATGTACAAAAAATGAACAAAAACAAAATATACCATGGGGGAATTAAACCGGTAAATTTATTGATTCACTGTCAAAAGTTTAACACTTTTAAAAAGAGCTAAAAAAAAGACTTACTTAGTATTTGATGCAAGCTTCTCGTATCTACATAGAACTTGATAGAATCAATATACTTTTCTTTTGTTCTTAAAAGAGCATTTAGTTTTGTTAAAACAGGAAAAGTCTTATCTCAAATTTTACGGATGCAGTAACACTTTCAGAATATATTTTGCAGTTATTGATTTGAAATGAAATCTTAAATGCGTCTTTTTTTTTCTGTCATCACATTGATACATTATCGCTGTTCTTCTGTGACAAAATTAATCGCTGTGCTACTCTTTTTTCTGGTTTGATTATCAGGTCTTAACTTTTTGCTGGTAAATGATAACACTTCAATGTAAGTTAAGAATATACCTAGTTCGAGCAAAAACATCCAATCTTTACAACTGAAAAGCTAGTGTCACCAAATCCTCATAGCTTTCACTAAACAGCTTAAAGTGCTTTTAAGTTACCAAAATAATATGACAAACAAAAAAGAATTAAATTTGAAGCCGGGTTTTTACGTGAATGACACAGCAAAACCATGACACAAATAACAAAATGAAAGACGAAAGATACCCGAGGGACATTCAAACTCAAAAGTCGATAATAAACTGACAATGCCATTGCTAAAAACAAGAGAACAACAGTAAAAAAAAAATAACACAAAACACAAATAAGAAAACTAGACTGAGAAACGCGAACACCACCAAAAAACCTGACGGTTATCTCTGGGGTGCTCCGGTACGGAGCTCCATGTATAAAAAACTAGAGGCTCCAAGGACCCTGTGTCGCTCACCTGATATTTTTATTTACAATTGATGCATGATAAATGCAACTGTTGTACTGTCGTTTAGTTTCAGAGATATAAGACTAAAAAGTGCGTTTGAAACCTATGTTTTATTTCAGCCATGTGTGCCATGTTGGCAGGCAGGGTCATCATACACAGTGGTCCCTGGATATCCTAGTGGTGATTTAAACCAAGTTTGGTTTAGTTAGACAGTAGTTTCAGGGGAGAATTTTTGTAAAATTTATCTAACGAGAAATGTGAAGTGATGAGAAAGTTTGTTGTGAAGTTTTGTTGTTGCGCAACACCCCCCCCCAAAAAAAAAAAAAACAAAACAAAAAGGTAATAAAAAATTATCATTTAAGGGCAATCTTTCCTATTAATGATTCCTGCAAAATTCAGTTTGATTGTGCAAGAGTTGTATAGCCAGCTGAGGTCGTTAAAAACTCTCATTTGTTGTTGCAAAATTCAAGTGGTTTTTGAATTGCTTTGTTGATCAAAGTACAACAAATATGATGACTGATACTCATGACACTGAAAATATGGTCTTCATTCTTGTGAAGAAAATGGTAAGGTTTGAAATATTTCTTAAATATTAATTCAATACCAATACTTTAATTTGTATTGGATTTATCCCAGGAAATGGGAACAAGGGACACAATTAAATTCAATTTTTTTCCCTAAACTTCTGATAAAATATAAAATGAAGAACTATATTTTTTTAATGAAAAAATTTTTTTTTAATAGTTAATTGATAATTTGAACAATATTAATTAAGTTTTAGATCTTGCATGGTTGATTAATTTTCTCTCAAAATTTCTGATATTCTATTAAAGTTTTAAATATAATATGAGGCAGGCATTACCTGTGAAAGGGGATGAAGTCTGTATAAATTAGTGTAGGAATTCAAGCATCATTTGCACTTCGGAATCTGTAGAAAATGAAGCCAAAGTACTGAAACATATCTGACATTCGACCTATTGTTCGGGATTATAGTTGTGACATCATTTTCAATGTAAAGAAAGAAACACCATCATCAGGTATTAATGTGTTTTTTTCATGTTATAGAATTATCAATTATTTTTATTGCCAGTTCATTAGTAGATTGTTTTCTATATTGATTTTCTACTGCAGTTTCAGAAAAGAAGATTACAAAAGGAAAACATTTTGTAAAAACTTACCAAAATTTACCAAATTAATGAAAATTGTTAAAAATTGACTATAAAGGGCAATAACTCCTTAAGGGGTCAACTGACCATTTTGGTCATTTGACTTATTTGAAGATCTTACTTTGCTGAACATTATTGCTGTTTACAGTTTATCTCTATCTGTAATAATTTTCAAGATAATAACCAAAAACGGCAAAATTTCCTTAAAAATTACCAATTCAGGGGCAGCAACCCAACAACCAGTTGTCCAATTCATCTGAAAATTTGAGGGCAGATAGATATTTACTTGATAAACAAGTTAATCCCTGTAAGATTTGCTTTAAATGCTTTGGTTTCAGAGTTACAAGCCAAAATCTACATTTTACCCCTATGTTCTATTTTTAGCCATGGCAGCCATCTTGGTTGGTTGGCTGGGTCACCGCAAACAATTTTTAAACTAAATACCCTAATAATGATTGTGGCTAAGTTTGGTTGAATTTGGTCCAGTAGTTTCAGAGGAGAAGATTTTTGTATAAGATTACAAAATTTACAAAAATTGGTAAAAATTACTTTAAAGGGCAATAACTCCTTAAGGGGTCAACTGACCATTTTGATCATGTTGACTTATTTGTAGATCTTAATTTGCTGAACATTATTGCTGTTTACAGTTTATCTCTATCTATAATAATTTTCAAGATAATAACCGAAAACGGAAAAAAATTCCTTAAAATTACTAATTCAGGGGCAGCAACCCAACAACCCATTGTCCGATTCATCTGAAAATTTCAGGGCAGATAGATCTTGACTTGATCAACAATTTTACCCCTGTCAGATTTGCTCTAAATGCTTTGGTTTCAGAGTTATAAGCCAAAATATACATTTTACCCCTATGTTCTATTTTTAGCCATGGCGGCCATCTTGGTTGGTTTGGCAGGACACAATTTTTAAACTAGATACCCTAATGATGATTGTGGCCAAGTTTGGTTAAATTTGGCTCAGTAGTTTCAGAGGAGAAGATTTTTGTAAAAGTTAACGACGACGGACGACGACGGACGCCAAGTGATGAGAAAAGCTCACTTGGCCCTTTGGGCCAGGTGAGCTAAAAACTTGACACAGATATATGTCTCGCTTTTTTATTTCATCAGTATGATGCAAGTGTTGAACTTATTTTAACATGTTATCATGTAAGCATTCAAAGTAAATAAAACATGACAAAGTGAAGGTCCAGGGAAAATAATCTCTGTGAAAATGCAAACTTCCAGTGCTGCATACAAAATATCATTGACTTGTCATATGTGGTTAATCCTTAACAATTTAACATATATGCTATAAAACAAATGTATTTACGCCACAGTCATAAAAGCATAAGTTTTACCACGTTGCGGCATGTTTAAATCGGTGAATACCCCACACAAAAGAAAATAACAGATAATGAAAGGTAAAAAAACAATTTACTGTTTCTTGTTTATTTTCCAGTATTAGTCAGTTAATGTCAATCAGCAATCGTTCATGCTGTTCAATTTTACCCAAACTGACGATACCTTGAATAGTGTTCTTCTTTAAAGCTAACTTCAAAATTCACTTACTAGAATTTCCCTAGAAGCTTCTACTTAAATATATGATGTCTATATTTTCACAAATTATGCGATTGGCTAATCACAGAGTTTCAAAATTCCATTGGTGTTCATCAAACCTGATACAGATGATTTTACATTATACCATACAACTTTGAAACAGAATTTTGGCATTATTCTGTCAGCGTTAATGCATAAGTGTTACGGCCAGAATCACCTTTTAATTGTAGCCAACAAAAGACACAAATCAATAATAAAATTTAACAAGATTTATTATACACAAGTTTACAAAAGTATTACACAAATAGAAATGTCAACTTAACTGTCAAAATATATGTTTTTTATCTTTTCTTTATCCGGAAATCTTCTCGGGAATCCAATCAGAATATTACGTCCACTACTAAGGTCACAATCTAGTATGATGTTGTTTGTAAAGTAAACATTTCAATCCAACTGCTGAGAATATTAATGTCTATCGATGTCTATGTCTGAAAGTTTAACTTTAGTGTTTGATATAAATAGTTGTCACAGAAGTCTCTAGAACACTGTAGAAAGGAAAGTCCTAGAAAACGGTAAAACGGAAGTTTCTAGAAATTGTAAGAAGTTTAAATAACGCATCTTTTATTATTGCTACTTTAGCAAATGCAATGTGTGATACTAATAACATAAGATGTTTAATTCGTTTCTTATCAACATTCTGGAATCGTTATGGAAGTCAAATTGAAAGTTCCAATCATTCCATCAGTATCTATGATTGTTCCAGTGATTTCTAAACTGCACAGTTATAAGATTATTTTGTATATAACTATCAGGCCGGCCACACAAAACAAATTAGGCCAACATAAATAAATATAATAATTACAATATCATAACATAAGAATATCCTTTAATGACTTTAATTCCCACAGTTGAGTCAATTCATTTTGAGGAGGTTTTAGAAATCTATTAATCTGATGCTTTGCAATTATAAGAGCAGGGCACCAACAATGGGTGCTAATTTAAGACATTAATTATCAAATAAAGGTTCTAATATTATTTTTAAAGACAGATACAGATATTTTGCCTCTGCAGCTGAAGATGGCACCCTCGTTATGTTATTAGTATCACACATTGCATTTGCTAAAGTAGCAAAGTCTGAATCGACTTCATTGTCCCAAAAACAGTTTCGTTTTAGGAAACGGAACTCTTCACCATTCACTTGAACGACATGCGCGTAATCTCTACAGTGTGGATTATCTGTAAAAAGAGAGATCCAGTACAAATTATACTTTATCCTAATTTTTCATTTTTTTAAGTGTCTAACCGATAAAATACCTTTAAGTGCTGTCACATTCCATTTGATAAAGTCCATTAATTGAAGTTTACATTGACATTTAAAAACACTTGATTTTTTCGAATATATAAATTCACTTTATTCTTATTTGGACAGCATAACAATTGTTTTGCCAGTTTTATGGTGTGAATTGACAAATAAATGTTCGTATAACAGTAACATTTTAATACATAGGAATTTGACTACATATAAAAACGAAGACATGCATTCTCTCCAGCACCCGATTCTGGACAATTAACATACAACGATTTTGAGTACTTTGTACTTCTCGTCCAATTTCTATAAAAGTTATTCCATGATTTTTCCTTGAGTATTTGTTGATAAATTTTGTCTACAGAATACATATCTAAAGTTTTTTTAGATATAATATCATCACAAATTCGAATAATAAGGTAACACACCCAAAGTTACAATGACAACCACACACACGTCCACTAATTGACTGATTGTATATCATAAATGTTCACTTATTATTTAAGTGCTTGAATTCCAAGTAAAATAATCTTTTCTTTTGTATCATATGAATCATGGAAAATTCAGTATCTTACCCAATAGCTCAGGATTATGATAAAGAAGATCTGGAATTCCAGTAACCACATCTCCCAAAGTTTGTCTTCGTATCCTGTGGTGGTTCCATGAATGTTTGACCTCTTCTAATTCGTTTCTTATTAAGCTTAGGTAACAGAACTGCACTAGACATCTATAAAAATTATGATAAAAAAAATAATAAGCATTCAAATGTACCATGAATGCATATACTGTGTTACCGGATCTTTATGGATTTGTAGTACTTAGAAGAACCATATTTTGTGTCAATTACAATGCATAGAAAGTTGAACATATGCTAACAAAGATATTAACCAAAACCACATTAGTGTACTGATGTACTGCTAATAGCTTAACCTTTGATCTAGTTGCAACAAAATTAAAAGCGAAGTTTGGCAACTCATGTGAACTTTCATATGGTTCAAGACATCACGTGGAACCCAAAATTAAGTCAAGATGCAATTTATTAACAATTGCTATGATTTGGACCGTTAACCGTTTGTCTAAAACATCAATACGGACATTCTACTTTGTGTAGCATTACAACACCAAGTTTGGTTGGAAATTAGACGAACGATTAAAAAGTTCAGAAACCAAAATTCATTCCATATATTAGTCTTTCCATACTTGCTCCGACATCGACCTTTCAATAGGGGTCCTGTCCTCCTCATTATTAAATATTAAATTGAGTTTGGTAAAAAATTGTCATATTGTTAAAGAGGTAACATCCCCGGGCCAAATGTTTGCCAAAATGTCAATCTCTAAATATAGGTGCGCGAGATTGACATTTAACGGATGACCAATATGAGTCTTTTTCCTCCTATGGGGAATTGCTAGCAAAGTTTTTGTTTAATCAATAAATTGTATGGCTCGAAAACTCCGTGTCCACAAACCGTAATGTTAAATTGGAAACCGACGGAAGGCTTTAGTCAACTTGAGTATCAACTATAAAAGTCAAACATGGGTTCCTTTCCATTTCAAAGTGCATGTGTTATTGTCTGATTTCAAGTTTATTCTGTCTAAAAAACCAATCAATACAAAACAAAATTTTTGTTGAAAATCATAATATTACAGTCTACTAGGAGACATGTCATCCTACCTAGACACATTAGTCGGACTTGTTTAGCAAATAAACAGCAAACACCAAAGTCTTTATTTTGGCGTTTGGTAACATGTTTAACCACGCTGCATTTTTGCGCCCATCCCATGTCTGGAGGCACTGGTGTTTGATAGTCTTGCACGCATTTTAATTCTTGTGCTTATATATGTTTTGGAGTTTAGTTTGACGTCCATTTTCATTTTTTAAGGCCCAGCTAGAGCCCGCCTCCGGGTGCGAGTTTTTCTCGCTGTGTTGAAGGTTCATTGGTGGTTGTGGGCTGTTTTTTGCTAATTGGTCGGGTTGTTGTCTCTTTGACACATTCCCCATGTCAATTCGCAATTACTGTTGCCTTCACGTCATGTATACATTTGAGGGACTATATTTTTTTCGAGTATTTATACTAACTTTATTTGTAAAAGGTGCACCTCGGCATTTTCTTTCAAATGGAATTTATATTTGTCAATGAATTCAGGCTTCTTTGTCTTTTTTATACGTACTTGTGTAGCTTATTTCCTACCACAAAATGTCCTTCAGCCTGAAGTTTCTGCAAAAAGAAATGGGTTGAAAAATCAAAGTAACCTATATTCATCATGATTTCTAACGAAAGTATGCATTTCTCATAATATGTTTGTGCTAAACTACTTCCTGATTCCTTATCGAAACAAAAAATAACATTCCCC
This sequence comes from Mytilus coruscus, assembly GCA_017311375.1. Taxonomy (NCBI): domain Eukaryota; kingdom Metazoa; phylum Mollusca; class Bivalvia; order Mytilida; family Mytilidae; genus Mytilus; species Mytilus coruscus. The sequence continues at coordinate 23,693 of JAASAO010003550.1, read as the reverse complement.
TAACTCTCACTTATTTTCATTTCGCCCACTATTAAAAACAAATATCTCAGACATGAACCAACGACAGCCACTAAACCAGAGGCTATTAGATTGGGACAGGCTCATTAACAACGTGGCGGTTATTTTCAATTATTTACTCCCTCATTTCACTCCTCCGAAAAATAAAATATCGTAGAAAAAAAATAAACAGCTGCGCCACGAGCGCATGATACGCCCGTCGTCTTGTGAAAAAAACATAATAAATGTTTTTGGAATAACACAGATGTTGTACAGGACAGTGGCGTAGCTAGACAAATGTTGAAGGTGAAGCCCAAATCGGCAGGGGGTCTGGATTTTAGGGTTTTAGACCCACAAATATTAACTGAAAATATTGAATGTTAAGGTGTAGTCAAAAGCATTTTTGTTTGATACAAGTCAGATAATTTTGTGAAAAAATATATATTGTTCCTCAAAGAAACTGTACAAACCAGGAGATTCCAGAGGGGTAAAAAGTTATGTTTACTAAGACCAGTATAATAAAAACCACACCATTATGAATTGTTTGGAGATGGAATGTACTCAATATATTCAGTTTAATATAGTGGGTACCCAGGTTAGAGCAGGGTTGGCGCCTTCAAATTAGTTTAACCCCACCATATTCGGTATGTGCCTGTCCCAAGTCAGGAGCATGTAATTCAGTGTAATGGTTGTCATTTGTTGCTGTGTATCATATTTGTTTTTCTTTCATTATTTTGTACATAAATCATGCCGTTAGTTTTCTCGTTTGAATTGTTTTACATTTGGCATTTCGGGGCCCTTTTTAGCTGACTATGTGGTATGGGTTTTACTCAATGTCGAAGGCCGTACCGTACGGTGATCTATAGTTGTTAATTTCTGTGTCATTTGGTCTCTTGTGAAGAGTTGTCTCATTGGCAATCATTGCCATATCTTATTTTTTTTTTATATTGATGGGCAGCGGAATACAACTTACGAGGTCAACTAAATAAAAATAAACAAAGGTGACTGCTCATCTTTGACTTTGGTTGTATTAAAGCTGAACAATATTTATGATACAACATTATACATGATTCTAAGTTTCTTGCCATGTTTGTCAGTGAATAAACTAAAAAAATTGTCTGGTTTTATTTTAAAAATACAAACTCAATAGGGTAATTGTTCGAGGAACATTTCACTTTGTAGATACAGCCAGTCGAAACCTTATATATGGATATGAATTATTCAGAGAGTCAGAGTCAATCTCTCTCACCAGTGACTTTAAACAAAAAAAAGCAAGCCTCCTGTCCTTTTTGGTTGCATAACAGTCAAATACTTTATCAATGGGCGTCTCCTTGTATGCGTGAAGGATATATAGCCCCGAAAGTCGTTCGATTGTCATGTCATCGTAGAACGCAGATATGTTTTAACCCGTCGCATGACACTGAAACTGCGTTCAGCTGTGGCATTGGTCACAGGCATTGTCAATTCTGCGTTGCATTGTAACTAGCAGAACACCCCGCAGACACAATATTCGTCTGCTATAAAAAGAGGTGAAATAAAGCGCAGGTGATGGGAACGAACGCCGAGAGTCTGGGAAGTGATATCGACTCGTTAGTTTAAACAATATTTTATTTTCAAAAGTGCACAAAATACAATTATACAATAGAAATACAGGGATTCGGAAACAAGAAGAACTTATATAAATCCGTCTCCCTATATCGACTCGTTGACGTCTACAACTTTTTTTATTTAACCGCACAGCGCCGATTTCTCTTCCCCTTCACTCTCTCTCATCCCTCTAGCTCCTTTTTATTTTTATTTTTTTATTATTATTATTTTTTTTGACAAAACGATGTTGAAGCCTTGGCTTCCGAGCTTCCGCCTAGCTACGCCACTGCAGGAAGTCATGCTAAGTATATCCTGACTCATTCCTCATTCCTGCTCAATAGGAAGTTTATTTAAGAGATCAATAGGAAGCTTAATTAAGAGACAGAAAAAAAAACACAAAATGTTTTTTAACCAAAAAGCTCAATAAAAATTTAATAACTCAAAAATAAAATAAAGAATCATCACGAACAAGTATACATATCTTCAAATTAATATAAGTAACAAGTGTGTGAAGTTTTATGCAATGATCTTAAATAGTTTCTGAGATACAGTGCGACATGTGAAACCTCTTCCCTTTTTGAATAAAAAACTCAATAACTCCAAAATAAAATTTTGAATCATCACCAAAAAGTATACAGATCTTTAGATTAATATAACTAAGAAGTGTGTCAAGTTTTAACGCCGGACATTTGTATACCATAATAAGTCCCGTCAAAGTTTTGACGGGCGTATAAAAACCAAACACAGTATAGGGTTATGCATTCGCTACAAGATCGCCTTTAATTCAACATGTTCAACATGCATATATACAATAGCCTTAAATGAATTATTTTTTACCATACACAAGTCGATAAGAAACGTTAAGGTTACAAATAAAAAGGATAAGGGGTCACAGGGTGAGAATAGTATACCAAACTAACCTAGTCCTTACTATCTTGTAACGAGCGTCGCATTGGTCAAACACACCCCAAATCTTCTTTAATATACTGACTGCCAAAATCTTCCGTGCATAAAGGAATTCAATGGATATTATCCCATCTCATTTAAATAAGACCGTTACATATAAAACATAGGGCCGTAAAGAAATGTTTAGATCAATTATTATCATTTAATCAATTGTTTTTAATCGCGTTTGCCCAGTGAATGAGCGTCATATTTTTGCAATTGTAATATATCTTTTAGAATAGGCAAATATGTCTGCAGCTTATTTCATACTAGTCTTATATTAAAGATACAGCTAAACTAAGAGTGATCTTTAGCAAATCTTTATCTGTCTGAAAAGCAATACGAAGATCTTTCGAAGAGAGTTCGGTTCTGGTAAACACTGATAAAATCATCTTCACTTGCGTATTTGCCAGTTTGTTTTTAATGATTGGACTATAATTACCTTGAAATGGTTTATCCATCGGTCTGTGCATTTTGATCTTAGAGTTCCCCACCATCTTTCAATTCTCTAAATTAGAAGTGTTAATAATTATTATCTTAATATTAAATTCGAACATGCACCGAGTTTATGAATTAAGCTAACTTCTGAAATTCTATTGTTCAGGGAGCAATTATTAAACTTCAAACCGGCGGTATGGTTTTCTTTCCCCAGTTAGATTTTTTGTAGTGTTTCGACACTATCAATCAAATATTGTTTTTCAAATTCAACATTAAGAGGTATGCAGAAAATTTGTATTCAGAATAAAATTGGGGATCAGAAAAAACATACCCCCCAACCACCACCACCAGTTAAATGGTCGTTCCCTAAAATTTAATACGATTTTCATGCTAATAAATTTATATAACGTGTAACCAGTTTGACAGAGGACAAACACTTACTTGGTTGTGTGTTGATTTTCCATACACAAAAGAGTTGTCCGCCATGGAATCATTATTGTTTTCTCTGAGCATATTCTGCATGGCAGCAACTGTCACATTATCAGTGCCTGTATCAATACATTGTAGTTGTATTTCTTTAATATTAACTTAAAGTAGAATCCGGTTTTATAATAGTTAAACAAATCACATATATAATATAATGAATAAATACGAAATTCCAACAATTATGAAGGAAAGAGTAAATTTTTTTGCTCGTGAAGCTTATTAATCCTTTCCACATGATACTTGTTTCTGTACCGTCATAAAACTGTTTTTATCCATTTTGTTTTGAATTCATAATAAAAATAAAAATTCTAAGTCTATATATTATTTGACACATTGAACTTATAAGAAAATACCTAAACTATTGAGGAAGTTGCCTGAATAGCTACTAGACAACACAAATTACCTGCATCTGCACGTACAATATGTGGACAAGCTGGAAAAAATACTTATAATTACAATGTTGAATTTAGAAATGACCTTCATTAGATGTGTTTTGATCATCTCTAATGACGGAATTAGCATGGGAATACTAATAAATGAGGGTGATGGTAAATAAATCTTGCCATCAAGACTTATAGGGTGGCTTATTTTTGAACGGTGTACCTTGTAAGCCGAAATTTTATGTTAAAAGTAATTTTTCAGTGCACTTCTATACCACCTCATTTATGAAAATCCAGCCACTGATTATAAATATCAATTTAGTACGTTCATTCTCTATCTACGGTCTATATCTTGCCTGTTAAGGGAAATTTGAAGTACAAAGTTTATATCTCTTGTGTGTAAAATACAAGTAATTGAAAACATGGTCAATGGTATTATATGCTGATTTTTATGACCATCACCAATGGACATCTCGTTAACGTGATTATGGTAGTGATACTTATCAACCATTTAATAGCAAAAGCAACACTTTTCATAATTTATTACCCCACGTGTTGACTCTTGTTTATAACTTAACCCAGACTGGTTAACAATTTAAATAAACAACCAGTAAAAGTAGAATGTCACCTTCACGAATTATTTAATCCATAAGACATGGTTACTTTTCTTAATGGCAATCCTGATTTTCATTTACATAATTAGATAAATGTATGAACATTAAATTCCGAATGTAATATTTATCATATATCTTTAATATCATTGAAAAATATGTAAAAGTATTACCGTCTACAACGTCAAGCATTTCGGTATAAACCAACAGTAACATCTAGAGATGAAGATATTTACAAATACAAACCTGACCGTTCCTCAACACTCTGCAGAAAACATGCAGCTATTTGCTTTGGTTGCTTGTTTGTTACACCAGCTTTAAGCCAAATCATGTATCGTGAAAAACTGAAAGGAGCATAGAATTTGAACAATATGACATATCTGCGAAGAAGAGTTTCATTGTCCAGTCGCTTTGAAGTTTATTTTCTAATATTTATATTATGTAGGAAAATTATTTTGATACATCAAATTATCTGTAGGCGTACTATTTTGCACAAACTTGGTAAATGTACAGTTTTAATAAACAAATTGGACGTTTTTTAGTTTTAAGTATTTAATATTTTTCTGCAATTTACCTAGTACATTTACTATTATTCATAAGGGATAAAACGCCCAATTGTATAACTGTACATCCAAACTCTTTTTTTCATCAAACAATCAAAATATTGCAAATGAACATATGCTACATTTGAATATTAAAAGACCATGTGTCCACTACTATTCATACAAACAAATACGTTGAAATATCATCACACATACCCATCAATGCATCCAGTGATACATATTCCAAATGGTGACAATTTATCGTATTGGTCTGAAAATTAAAATTAAAAATAAGGATTCTACAAAGCATTTTGTAAAATTTCACATAAAAATTAATATTCAGTTTCAATATCTGATAATTTCCTGAACAAAATATAAAGACTTTGCACAAGACAGAATACAAATGAATATCTTGCATCTCAAAATGCAGGAAACAAATGTGTACGAAGTGAAAATAAATATCCACGAGGCAAAATGAAATAAGTATGTGTAGCAGTTGATGAAAATAAGAATTACAGTGGAGATCACTTCTAACCTCTCATTAAATCTGTCAGAATCTGTCAGGAGAACTGTTCTAGGACAGTACGTAGAACTGTCAGCCTGACACCTTTTAGTCAGTTCTAGCTAGAACAGTTCTAACCTAGAACTGATTTGGTCAGTTCTACCTAGAACTGATTTGGACAGTTCTACCTAGAACTGATCCTGACAGTTCTACCCTAGAACAGTTTTAGACAGTTCTACCTAGAACTGACCAAATTTTGGTCAGTTCTACTTCTAGAACAGTTCTACGGTTAGAATTGATTACAAATTGAAATTCTACGGCTAGAATTGATTTATAAATTCTACGGCTAGAATTGATTTATAAATTCTACGGCTAGAATTGATTTATAAGTTTTAAGAACTCTTTGTCTAAATATAAAGGCTTCGGCAAAATAGCGATTAATATTATATAGAGTTTTGCTATTTTGACGGTTTTATTTCAGATTTTAATCAAGAGAACATGTTTAACCCCGCCATATTCTGCATGTATGTGCCTGTTCCAAGTCAGGAGCCTGTAATTCAGTGATTTTCTTTTGTTGATGTGTTACATAAATTATTTGTTTTTCGTTCATTTTTGTACATAAATAAGGCCGTTAGTATTAGGGGGCATTATTATTTGAATTGTCAGGATGGCTCGTTTCACATAACAAAATTATCTGACCTCATTAACCAAATGTAATAACTTGTTTCCCAATCCACTATTACATGTATTATAAATAAATATGTTTTAAGTTAAACTTAAACTGACCATATTTGCTCTTCATCATGTAAATCTATATACATTTAGCCGCACACTGCAGTAATCCAGTTATATTTTTAGGCAAGGATGTTTTGTACAAATGACAGCAATTATATTGGAAAACAATGACTTCAAAATTTTGTTTGCACTCAATTTATAATACTAGCATGTCCTCTTTTTATTCAAAATATTGAATCGTAAACAAATGCGATATCTGTTTACGAGTAGTTTTCATACCTCAGGCGGACCTGTTTAACACAAATCTTTTGACCGCATCAATCTAAACTGACATTATTTGCTCTTTTTTTCTGCAAACCTGTATAGCTGCACAGTAATTCAGTTATAATTTTAGGTCAAGAGGGACTGTAATATACTACAAGTTACAGCAATATTGGAAAACAATGACCACAAAATTTTGTTCGCATCAATTTATAGTGCCAGCATGTCCTCTTTTTATTCAAAATATTGAATTGTAAACAAATATCAGTAGTTTTCATACTTCAGCCTGAGTCGTGTAATAAAATCTTTTGACCGCATCAACCAAAACTGACCACATTTGCTTTTTTTCATGTAAATCTATATAGCTGCACAGTAATTCAGTTATAATTTTAAGTCAAGAGGGACTGTAGCATACAAATAACTGCAATATTGGAAATCAATGACCACAAATTTTTTTTCGCATCAATTGAGAGTGCCAGCATTTCCTATTTTTATTCAAAATATCGCATCAGAAACAAATATCAGTAGTTTTCATATCTCAGACTGACTCATGTAACAAAAATTATTTATCTGCATCAATCAAAACTGACCATATTTGACACCATCAACCAAAACTGACCATATTTGACCGCATCAACCAAAACTGACCATATTTGCTCTTTTTTATGTAACTCTTATAGTCGCATAGTAAATCTGTAATATTTTTATGCAAGGATGGATTGTATAATACAAATGATAGAAATATTGGAACACAATGCTACCTAATTTCGTTTGCATCAATTTAGAGTGCCAGCATGTCCTCTTTTTATTCAAAATATTGCATCATAAACAAATATCAGTAGTTTTCATACCTCAGACTGACTGGTATAACAAAATTATTTGTCCACATCAACCAAAACTGACCATATTTGCACTTTATTATGTACATGATGTAAATCTTAATAGCCGCAAAGTAAATCACTTATATGGAAAGATTAGGAAAAAGCGGAGAATGATACAAATCAAGACCGATGTAGTGAAAATTTAATTGATGGTAAGAGTGATTTGAAAATATGCTCTTGGAATATTTCGAAGGGTCTACTTAGAAAATTATCAGATTCAGATTTCCTTAAACTTGTTCGTGCTTATGATATTCTATGTTTAAATGAGTGTTGGGTTAAATGTCCTGAAGATTTTAACTTGAATGGCTATGAGAAAAGTATTTATGTAGAAAAAGTGCAATGGAGGTGGTGTTGTATTATTTTATAGAAAAGTATTAAAACCGTTTATTGATATTGTGAAATATTGTGCTGATAGTATGATTTGGTTTAGAATTGATAAATCTATTATGTTAAATGATAAGCATTTATATGTTTGTACGATTTACGTTCCGCCAGATAGAAATGTATATTATCGCAAATATGATTATGATGTGTTTGAAATACTCCAAGAACAAATCGAACTGTTTTCACCCCTAGGGTCAATAGCTGTAATTGGTGATCTTAACGGGCGTGTCGGTAAACAAGCAGACTTCATTGTCGATGACGATTTATTTAGACATTTACCAAATGAAACTGGGTATATTGACTATCAATCTGATGATTTATTTATAGACAGAATTACAGAAGATTTCAAACCGCCAAATGCCTTCGGGCAACGAATTTTACGATTGTGTAAATCCTCAGGACTACGAATTTGTAATGGACGATTTGGTAATAATAGTAGTTCATTTACATTTCAGAATAAAAACGGGTGTAGTGTGATTGATTATCTATTGATGTCGCATGAGAGTTTGTATACTGTGATTAAAAACTTTAGTATTGGGATGTTTAACACTTTTTCTTGTCATGCTCCATTACATATTGAAATTTTTATAAAGAGTAATCATGTTATTAACAATCATTGTACTTGTAAGGAATATGTGTATGATAATATTAGGTGGGATGAAGGGTTCAAAGATGACGTCATGGACGACTTATTGGAGAATACACAGAAGTTCGACGACTTGCTTATTAGTTTGGCCAGCAATGTAGAAGACATCGATGAAGGTGTAAATAGTTTGAATAAACTTTAACTGATATATACGAAAAGTACACTAAATGTGAAGTTAAATTTAAAGATCATTGTGAAAACTGTGGCTGTACTTCTGGAATAAAGCGGTCTAAATTCGGAAATGACAAACCTTGGTTCACCGATGATTGTAAGGATTTATATAAAAAGTACAAGAAATCACTAGCCGACTTCAATAGATGTCACTCGAATGAAAATCATATCAAACTTAATTTAGATAAACAGAAATATAAAAGCATGGAAAATAAACTTAAAAGACAATATAAAAACCAGCAAGGAAATATGCTTGATAACATGCGAAAGAAAAATCCACGAAAATTTTACCGTAAATTTAAGAAGAAAAAAAATCGTGTGATAAGTAATATAACACTCCAACAGTTTGAAGAACATTTTAAAACATTGGTTAATAATGACACTGGTGTTGTTAATCCGGAGATTGATGAAAAAACCGAAAATGTTTTTGCGGAACTAGATGCGCCTTTTACTGAAATAGAAGTTGAAAGATGTTTGCGCCGTTTAAAGCGATACAAATCAACCGGCCCTGACAATATAATGAATGAGTATTTGCTAACAGGAAAAAATTTATTGATCCCAGTATTGTGTTCTCTATTCAATAACATTTTAAATGCAGGAAATTTTCCAGAACTTTGGGTCAAATGTGTCATTATTCCTGTTTTCAAGAAAGGAGATACTGATCAAACTGGTAACTATCGAGGCATTTCCTTAGTATCACACATTGGTAAACTTTTTACATCCTTAATAAACACCAGACTACTAAAATGGAGTGAGGAAAATAGCATTACCACGGACGCTCAGTTCGGTTTTAGACCAGGATATGGTACAACAGATGCCATCTTTGGCCTTCATGCCCTTATTTCAAATATGTTAAGTAAAGGGAAAAGGTTGTATTGCTGCTTTATAGATTTTATAAAAGCGTTTGATAGTGTTTCTCATAATAAATTGTGGCAGAAATTAATCAGATTGGGTATTACTGGTAAACTGTTAAATGTTATTAGATCTATGTATTCAAAATTGAAGTCATGTGTCAAATCAGATGGAGAATTTTCAAATTTTTTTGTATGTAATAATGGTCTAATGCAAGGGGAATCCTTATCCCCTCTACTTTATTCATTGTATGTAAATGAAATGGAAATAGAATTGATAAACCAGGGTTGTCAGCCATATGAACTTAGAGAGCTTAATTTATACTTATTAATGTATGCTGATGATACTGTGATATTTAGTGAAAATGTACACGATCTACAAAAGATGATAGATACTGTTAATGTATGGTCAAATGAGCAGGATTTGTATATAAACCTAGCAAAACAAAAATTGTAGTTTTAGAAATAGAGGTTCTGTTAAACCTGAAGAAAATGGTTTTGAATGGAGATAAGATTGAAATAAGTGATCAGTTTATTTACTTAGTTTTTATATCAGGATGGATTGTTTAATATAAATGAAAGCAATATTGGAAAACAATGACCTCAAAATTATGCTTGCATCAGTTTATAGTGCCAGCATGTCCTCTTTTTATTCAAAATTTTGAATCGTAAACTAATTTCAGTAGTTTTGATATCTCAGACTGACTCATATAACAAAATTATTTGTCCGCATCAACCAAAACTGACCATATTTGACAGCATCAACCAAAACTGACCATATGTGACAGCATCAACCAAAACTGACCATATTTACACTTTATTATGTAAATCTTAATATATATATATATAGCCGCATAGTAAATCACTTATAGTTACATATCACGATGGATTGTATAATTCAAATGACAGCAATATTGGAAAAATTTCCACATCAATTTAGAGTACCAGCATGTCCTCTTTTTATTCAAAATATTGAATCGTAAACAAATTTCAGTAGTTTCAATATATCAGACTGATTCGTTTTAACAAAATTATTTGACCGCATCAACCAAAACTGAACATATTTACTCTTTATCAAATAGATATATATGGCCTCATTGTAAACCAATAATATTTCTATGTCAGGACGGATCGTATGATAAAGATGACACCAACTTTGGAACACAATGTATACCATATCTAAAAATTTGGTCCACATCAATTAAGCATGCCATTATTTCCTCTCTGTATCCATAATAATGAACCGTCACTAAAGTCTTTTTAAGTCAGTAGTTTGTGATGGTTTGTTTTTTAAAAAAAACTATTTAACGGCATCATCCAACACTCACATGACTGATTCATATACTTTATTTTAAAATAAAAAGTACATGTATGAGAAGTTCTCTTCTTGGAATAGTATACTGTTAATATAATTTGAAGCACGCAAAGAAAAATGATTGATTTTGTTTGTAGCCTAACGTCCAGGGGCAAATGTTTCATTCATGTTCAGATCGAGTTTATTTTTCTGACGTTCCAGACTCCCAGATATCATTTATAATCGTTATGGATAAGTCTGGCTAAATTGACGAGATGGTGCAAATGTACATAGTTTTTTTACGTTATACAACACTTTTTTCATTAATATCCCATAATTCATCCACTGTACAATTTTCGTTTGAACATTTGTCAAAACAGAATCTTAAATCATGAATGTAAATCCAAGGCAAACAAGGTAAATTACGATTAAAATTCCATGAATTAAAGAATGTAAACAACAATTGATTTTTCCATTGCCGACAATAGTAATGTTTCTTGCTGTACTGATTTTATTAAGTTGATTTTTATTATAAAACTTTTTTTAAAATAAAGAATATTTATTGTGTTAACATATTTCATAAAAAAAAATATATGGTCGCGTTGCTTTTCTAGGTGTAATTTACAGTTGTCAAGGGTGACCGTCAATCTCGCACAAAAATAACAGTAAAATTTATGCATTCAACAACACGAAGAAAAAAAATTCTCAACTATTTCAGAAGGACAAATCAAATTTTATTTTGTCGTTGCTTCAACCAAGAATCCATAAGGTTTCAGGAAAAAAATTAATTATTTATGGCATACTGCACCCAATCAAAATCTGCCATGTTTTTGTTTCTGAATACCATGTTATGCTCATTGTCGACTGGTTCCATAGGAGCTAATGGTAGATTGTAACCTAAATGCAGAGTTAAATTTAGGAAGAGACTGTTAAAAACGGGGAACGAAGAAACGTAAACAATGATGTTTATATGCAATCTTATAAAAATATTTCTCCGATGAGTTGGATAACCTTTCTATCCACTTCGATATTTGTACATGTAACATTTGATCAGTAAAAAATATAGAAAATCTGCTATTATATAGTAAAGTAATTGGAATTGATTTTTTTCTTCTAAATTCTAAAGTGCCCTTACTGCAGTGACGTCATTTAGAACTGTTCTACAGTCCTGACTGATTTAATCAGTTCTGCTGACAGTTCTACGGTTAGAACTGATTTGGACAGTTCTACCTAGAACAGTTTTAGACAGTTCTACCCTAGAACTGATCCTGACAGTTCTACCTAGAACTGATTTAGTCAGTTCTACCTAGAACTGATTCTGACAGTTCTACTTAGAACAGTTCTAGGTAGAACTGTTCTAGGACAGGTTAGAACAGTTCTATGACAGATTATTCTGACAGTTCTAATGAGAGGTTAGAAGTGATCTCCACTGTAAATCCCGGAAAATCCATCGCGCTCCCTCCGCCCGAACACCAAACAAACGTCCCTAAACAGGAAACAGTCGGTCAAGTATCAATTGAGTTAAACAATACAGTGCGGAATATCTAATGATTGTTATTGACATTTATATAATAATCATTTGTCTCACTGAACGCCAGTTCATAGTGTGTCTGTCTATTTGTTTGTGTGTAAGACTATGTGTGTTGGAACATTATGCAACATAATAGAAACATACCTAAATGCCAGATCCAATTGGGTCCTAAAAATATTTGATATCAAATGTAAATATAAAGTGATTCAATTTCAAGGTTTGATAATGCTTTTGTAAGTTTAACTAACAATCACAGCAAAAGTCCATGCAAAATTTTATGTAAAATAAAAACAGAATTTTTTTCTCACAATATGCGTCTTTTTAATGTATCTGTAGATAAATGGGATTTTCAACACCTCCAATGCATGTAAAACGAATGACCCTTTATTGAGCAAGCTCACATACCAACCTGACGCATTACATTTTCGCGCATATGGGGATTATTTTTTCTTTTTACGTTTGCGCACAGCTTTGATTACATTTGCGCAATTTTACAAGAACAGCAGGTAAAAAAAGAGAATTCATAAAAAAAACTATGAATAGTTATTATGAATTTTGAGAAAAAAAATGTATATTCAAAATTATTTCTTTATCAAATCGAATTCTATGATCATGAGAAATCTCGTAATTATAGCTTCAGATATACATGTAACTTACATGCATGTAAGAGCAAATATTTCAGAATTAACTGTATCATTTTTCCTTATTTCATCGAAAAGTGATCGATTTAGTAAATATTTTTTGTCAGTTTTTAAAATTCTGTCAATAGGATCGTTTGTCTGCTACCCGTCAGAAGAATACAGACATACTAGAAACGGCCCTCGATTATTTAATCTGATACAATGAGTAATTTTAATTTATTCAGCAAATCCTTGCGGTCTTTCTATTTCTGAAAGCACATAAAAAATCATATTTCATTACAATAATATATCGCAATTTTTTTTCTCTATATATATATATCAGCACAACAATGTTAAATCTGCAAATTTGCGAAAGCAAATTTTTGTTCTTCCCTCGCCGGGATTCGAAGTCATGCTATTGGGATATCGAGACAACACCGCCTGCACTGTGTCCAGCGCTCTAGACCACACTGCCACCTAGACTGAACTAAAAATTCAGCTTTCGGTGGCCTAGTGTTACCTTTCCTCGTCAGTAGAATCTAGAGTTGTAACACAGTACATGAGGAAAGGTAACACTAGGCCACCGAAAGCTGAATTTTTAGTTCAGTCTAGGTGGCCGTGTGGTCTAGAGCGCTGGACACAGTGCAGGCGGTGTTGTCTCGATATCCCAATAGCATGAGTTCGAATCCCGGCGAGGGAAGAACAAAAATTTGCGAAAGATTTAACATTGTTGTGCTGATATTTAGAGTAATTATGAATATAATATGTGTTTTCAGCCGTGTATCACCTTCACTGGTGATCCAATCGATGGATCTGTCGTAGAGGTGTCACTTGTTTAGACGTACTTATATATATATAAGAATATAATGAAATGGTCACAGATATCTTCTCTAAAGACACTGATACACATATGTATTTAAATTTTTACTCAAACCATCCAAAACATAGAAAATTAAATATACCTTTTAATCTAGGGTCAAGAATAATTACCATTACTAGTACAGACATATTACGCAATAAAAGATTGGAAGAATTAAAAGCGTATTTAAAAATGCAACAATATCCGGAACAAGTAATAAATTACAGAATTCAAAAGGCACTGACAAAAGGACCAATTGTTACAGAATCACGGCGATCCGAAACAACCGAAGAATCATCGAACAATTTATACAAAATTATCCCGTTTGTCACAACATATAATCCACGAGATTATGATATATTTAGTTTCATGCGACAAATTGAAACAAATTTACACAAAAGTGAAAAAATGGACAAAGTCTTACAAAAAAAGAAGATTATCAACAGTAAAAGACAGTTGAAAAGTCTGAAACGATATTTAACATCTTCAAAATTTGACTTTAATGAAACTTTGCCTATTGTAAAAAAAATGTACCGATAAAAGATGTATGACTTGTCCAGATTTAATAGAAGAAAGTTCAATTTATTTCAAAAATGGAAAACATTTTACAGTTAAACAAAATATGTCTTGTAAAAGTTCAAACGTCATCTATTCTCTCATATGTTCAAATTGTGAGGAATTCTATGTTGGAGAGACAAAAAATGAACTGCGGACTAGAATGACTTTACATAGACAGCAAACCAACCATGAGGATTTAACACTCATCAGGGCTAACGACCATTTCCATCGTTGTTCTAATGGACGATTTAAAATATTTCCATTGTATATGGTCAATCGTCAAAATGATTTTCTCCGGAGGAAGAAAGAAGAATTATTCATAAACATTCTCAACCCGGGATTAAATGATAAATAATATTTTAATTTTAACGTAACATTTTAAAGACTTAAAATGACATTAGTAGTCTCCTTGTATTTGTTAACGTCATACTATTGTTAACGTCAATCAATTGTTTTATATTATACTTAATGAATGGCTATTATTTATTTTGAATTTATTGAACCATAAAATTAATTTTTGACTCTTCACATTGAATAATCCGCGAAGCGGATTATGTAAAATGTGAAGAGTCAAAAATTAATTTTATGGTTCAATAAATACAAAATAAATTATTGCCATTCATTATAAATAAATTTCTATCAAAAATAAGGCTCAAAGAACTTTTTTTATTATTTATATTAGCAATAACAACGTACGTACACATGTTGGCGTATGAATACACAACGTCAGAGTGGGCGTGTCGCCATAAAAATTGACAACATTGAAAATAAAAGTAATACTTTTAACCAATCAGAAGACAGTAAATACACCAAATTTATTTATTTATGTATACAAGTCACATTACCTGAAGATCTGTGAAAGCAGTGAAAGTACTAGTAAAAGTGATGAATTGAAACCGTTATTATCTTTTAATAATTTTCTTATATATATAACGTAGTTTATAAACAAGAGTGCACACGCTGAAATGTCTTGCCTCATTAACTGAACATGATTTTATGTTAAAAGTCTTAAAGAAAAACAGTTTTACTAAAAGTATCACATATAAACCTAACATTTTAAAGATCCACGACCATGAGGTCAATGTGAGATAAATCTTGCCAGACAAACATGTAGACCTTACAATTATTCCATACCGTACACCAAATATAGTTGACCTATTGCTTAAAGTACTTAAAAACAGACCAAAAACACAAACACATAAAACCATGAAAATGAGGTCAAGGTCAAATTATACCGGCTAGATCGACATGTACACCTTACAAGCATCGAATTGTCCATACACAATGACATTCTGCTTTAGGATACTTTTACAAAACCTGTATCATTTAAATAGCTGCTCAACAATTTTTTTATAAAATTTTCAACGTTTTTAATTTAGACCCCACTTTCCAATCTAAATTAAAATTCACAATGATTATGCAGAATATGAGACTGTATCAATTACCTTTGCTTATATAACAGCGTCGCTTTAACTTGTTACCCTTCCTGTTTGCAGTGCCAATGGGATCTAAGATTCTTACAATACTTCTGACAAGGCTCCTATACATATGTATTTGATGAAGAAAAAAATCATCATTCTAAACGGACAAGCAAGACTTTACATAGAATGTAATGCAACTTTTCGTGAATCGTTTCGACTTGATATGCTTAATGTGAACTAATAAGATAACTATAAATAAATAGATTTTTTTTAACTCTACGTTTTGTTTATATATTTCATAAGTATATATATATAAGGAGTGAGTTCCTCCCAGATGCATGGTGTAATGTGAAATGGCAATGTCTGTTTGAAAGGTGAAATTTTTTTATAAAATGTTCCTCCCTACTTCTCACATTCATATGACTCATTCAATAAGTTTGTCGCTTATGCATTAGAAAATGTATACTCTAACAGAGCACCTGATATGCTTAGCCAAGCAAAATATATCCCGCACGCTTAAATAATAGTGCTATACGTTTGTTTTCATGATTGCTAAAACGTGAAACTTGTTTTTACCTTTGAATTTCGCTTTCTTTTTGGTTATTCCTAAAATAACGAGAAAAGTAAATCATAACCTCAAATTTAGTCAAATGAGAGATTTTTCGCAAGTCAACAAAAGCAAAATGTGCAAACTACACAACCGTCTTGTGCGTCTCATGTTAAATATCAATGTATTGTCAATGACGTGCGATGGTGGCTAAAAGAACAAACTACGAATATTCGAATCATTCAGTCATAAACACTCAAATAGATTTATAGTGAACGAAGTAGCATACCGTCTGACAACAAAGCCATAATTGACTTTCAAACGATGATGCATGTCTGCAATACTGATGTCCTCTTTCAAACCCATTTCCCTCTGCAATTTAAACAAATAACAACATAATTAAATACCAGTAAGATAATACGTGTGTGAGCTAAATTTTAATATCAAACTATACAAAATAATGCCCCGCACTACACTCTGACGGAACTATATTATAACAAAGTCAATTTAAGACTTTCTTTGTCTAAGAGACACAATTGATGCCCCGCAGATGCAAAGTGCTATTTTAAAATAACTCTAACATTTAACCGCTTATACCCCCAAAATGACAAAGTTCAACTATCTCCCAAAAGAGCAAATATTAATAAAAATCAAAACTCTGACGACATGCACACCTTCAATATATGTACAAACAGCCAACAAAGTGAAAACTACCTAGCAGTTTAGATACGGCTGTTTTTTAAGTTGCATAATATTTTTAGACATGTGTACTGAATTGGTCAAATGGGAAAACTACGGAAGCCGGTTAGTGTCAGGTTGGAGTTTTATTTTTAAGTCGTTATAACGACTTAGCTAACTTGTTATAACGACTTAGCTAACTTGTTTAAACAACTTAGCTAAGTCATTTAAACAACTTAGCTATCTTGTTAAAACGACTTAGCTAATCTAACTCGTTATAACAACTTAGCTATCTCGTTTAAACAACTTAGCTAAGTGGTTTAAACGAGATAGCTAAGTTGTTTAAACGAGTTAGCTAAGTTGTTATAACGAGTTAGCTAAGTTGTTATAACGAGTTAGATCAGTTAAGTCGTTATAACAAGATAGCTAAGTTGTTTAATCAAGTTAGCTAAGTCGTTTAAACGAGTTAGCTAAGTTGTTTAAACGACTTAGCTAAGTTATAACGACTTAGCTTACTCGTTTAAACAACTTAGCTATCTCGTTTAAACAACTTAGCTAAGTTGTTTAAACGACTTAGCTAAGATGTTTAAACGACTTAGCTAACTCGTTTAAACAACTTAGCTAATTCGTTTGAACAACTTAGCTAACTTGTTATAACGAGTTAGATCAGCTAAGTCGTTATAACAAGTTAGATAAGTCGTTTAAACAAGTTAGCTAAGTCGTTTAAACAACTTAGCTAACTCGTTTAAACAACTTAGCTATCTCGTTTAAACAACTTAGCTATCTCGTTTAAACAACTTAGCTAAGTTGTTTAAACGAGATAGCTAAGTTGTTTAAACGAGTTAGCTAAGTTGTTTAATCAAGTTAGCTAAGTCGTTTAAACGAGTTAGCTAAGTTGTTTAAACAAGTTAGCTAAGTCGTTAAAACAACTAAGCTAAGTTGTTTTAACAAGATAAATATGCTAAGTCGTTATAACAAGTTAGTTAAGTCGTTATAACGACTTAAAAATAAAACTCCAACCTGACACTAACCGGCTTCCGTAGAAAACAGTATTTAAGATTGACCCAACAAGTTAAAATGTCGATTGCGGAATCATAATACTGCAACTAAATATTACAAGCATACCTCAATAGTAGATAATACAATATCAAAATCTGTCAACTTTGATACTCCTCTTCTATTGTTTAGTCCTAGTCTTGGTAAGACCTTTCTTTTCAGATATTCATATCTTGAAAATAAAGAAAGCCTTACATAATCAATAAGTAAAAACAAACTTTATAAAAAGAAAGAAAAAAACTGAAATGCTTTTTTTATAAAGTATTTCAGTTTTTTTTCTTTCTTTCACTTATAAGTGTCTTTGCAAAAGCAATCAAGTCCATAACCCAGGTTGGAATATTAGAATTTATCATTTGTGCTATTGAAACGGTTTAAAAACATGTGCAAAACATTCGAAAAAAAAATCGAAAAATTCAGGTTCATACTTATTAATAAAAGAGAAACGAGATCTATGTATTCTTTTGGGAGAAAAGTTTCAATTACTGTTCAGAGTGTTTCTCCGGCGTTTCTTTTGTATTTAGGTTAGACTCTTTGTAAAACAACAACATGTATCATCTAATTGATGAATGTATTAGGATCTATCGTACTCGTAACTTACTCTGAAATATGACAATGAAAGAACAGTATTGGTAAGATGCAGTATAAATATCAACATAAAATAAATAGTCTAGGGGAAACAAAGATTTAGTATATAATATTGTCATCTTGGAAACAACAAACTATTGTTCCACACACCTGAGTTACACTGATTAAGATAACTAGTATTATTTCTTATAAAGCATGTGTTTTAGCAAGCATATCTCTTCGACAACTTAAAAGAAAAACGAAAAACAAAAGTTACTATCATTTTGCTGGGAAAAAAGCTAAAAAAACAGTGCATTGAAGAAAAACACTATTTTGTTGCATTGAAGAAAAAACACTATTTTGTAAACTTTTTTTTTTAATATAAAACCGACTATACTACACATATTATTATTTTCTATCATGGAAATATACACATAATTTCATATTGCTTCGCATAGTTGAATAATGTTTTTGATCCCCGGATATTAATGGTTTATTTGCGTCAGGGTGTTATTTACATACGGATGCCTAACCAATCAGATTGCAAGATTGTAGCTTCTAAGAAATAATGATGTTACCTACTTCATAGGAACAGCATGTCGCTGGTTTAAAAGATGACAAATTATTGTGTGTGTATATCCGATTCTATGGTAATGTCGAATAACTGCTTCAATATCTAAAATAAAAAAAAAAAAAAAAAAGATATGACATGACGTATGCTAGCACGACATATATATTTCGAAATGTAGTAATCATTATCCCAGATATATATATGTGATTTAGTGTAACTCTAGTTTAATGACAAACTATTTTTATGATCTATGTGCGTTACATGGTCTTCTATGCCAAGTTATCCAATTAAGGATGTTTCCGCCTCTTGTTTTTGAATTTTTACCAGTTTTCAGAATCCTGTGATTTTATCATAATATTGCCATCAAAATAATTTGTCCGCTAACCCCTACTTTTCTTTTCTTAATTTCGTTACATATAGTTTAAAAAGCCATATTTGAAATTCTTGTTATTTTCCATAGTTATTGCAACAAAAAACGGCCAATGTTAAAGGTATGAAAAATCTAGAGGGACTAATCTTCCGCCAAATTTTCAATTGCTTATATAGGTTAGCGGCAATAAGTGAAATAAGGCATTAAGTTTATACGAGGCAATAAGCTAACGCCTAGGCATTAAGTAAATTAAGCTTATTTCCTGAAATCTGATGATGATTATTCAACCTATTTCCGAACATAATTTTAGGCAATAAGTGAACTGTGGAATTTATGTATATTTGGTGATTTATTCTTGATATAAAGTAGTTTCTTGATTATATTCCTAATATACATTTAGGGGCCAGCTGAAGGACGCCTCCGGGTGCGGGAATTTCTCGCTGCATTGAAGACCTGTTGGTGACCTTCTGCTGTTGTCTTGTCTGTTCTATGGTCGGGTTGTTGTCTCTTTGACACATTCCCCATTTCCATTCTCAATTTTATATACATTCATTTGAAAGATCTTCAAATTTTAGTATTTTTCATATTCAAAACAGAATTAAATCAATACTTTTTTGTGAAATTACAAAAAGATAAAAAAAGATTTTAAAATTTGATTGTATCCAATAAAAAAGGGGGGTGAGATTCAAAATAATAATTATAATAATTATTTAAAATTGTTTTACACTTTACTACTTTAGCTGGTTTAAAATGGTAGCCAAAAGTAGCCAAAATTAAGATATATTGTTTTGCTCACACCATTTTTCCAATTTTCTTATTGAATAAGTCAATTTTCTTTTTGAAAAATTTGCTCAATACCCACAAGCCATCTTGTCTTTTTTTCACTTCTTTATCTGGATTATTAGCATTAAGTTACAACATGTCTATTGAAGACAAATGTCTTAAATCTTTACTGTCTTAATTCGAATCATGGAAAAAGGAACATGTAACCCAAGGAAAAGTACCATGATCTTATGGCAAAGACCAAACTTTGGGAATCATCAGAAAAGAAGGCAACAAAAGATTACTACAATTTAAAAAGGTATCACATTTTTACCATTGGAGGCTTTGAGAGGTTGACTACTCAAGTCAACGAGAATGGGGAAATTTAAAAATTTATGTCTTCCTAGAGGAACTCTATGGTATTTTGGAAAAGGCACATAAAGGAACATGTCATGGCGGCAGAGACTGCATGATTAAACAACTAAATAAAAGATATGCTGATATCTCCCGTGATGCTATTCAACTATTTCTTTTCAGTTTGAGAAAATTGAAATATGTAAAAAAACATATAGGGAAGGGAGTATATAGTGGTGAAGCCCATTTTATATAAAGACTTTCACAGACAGTAGAGGTCAAGTTGATCTGATGGATTTTCAATCAAACCGAGATGGAGACTATAAATTTCTTATGGTGTTGCAAGATCATCTTACATAATTTTGTAACATTAAAGCTCTTACGTCAAAATGTGCCTCAGAGATGGCTTTAAATTTAATTGATATTTTCATACACCTTTTGTGACCCCAATTACTGCAAAGTGGCAATGGTTGGGAATTCACAGCTTTGGTCATATCCGAGTTAAAATTAATGTGGTCAAAACTTGTTATCGGAAGCCTATGATTTTAACACAAATTTCTAGCAAATTTGTTTATTTTTTACTTGGTGAGTTTTGATATCTTATTAGTGATTTTATTTTCGGTAGATGTCATTTTAAACTTCAGTTCTCATCATGTTATTATGTAACAAATGTATTTTCATTTAAATGAATTAATGTCTTTTATTTACTTGCATTTATATTTTAGGCATTAAGCTTAATGCCTGTACACATTCTTCAGGATTTAAGCTTAAATCCTAGGATTTAAGACTAATGCCTAACATCATTATTGCCTAGGATTTAAGCTTAATGCATAATTTCACTTATTGCCGCTAACATATATATCTCCAAAACAAGCACAATGACCCTTCATTTTTTCTGCTTTTTAGTACCTTTATTTATATACTGTCATTTTAGAAAAAAAACTTGTTATTTTAAACAGAGTAACGAACATCCTTAACACGCAGGGAAATTTCACTCACATGAATTTCAGAAGTTTTAAATTCGTGTGAATTTCACCTCAAACGACCTTATACGTGAAACTCAAGTGAAATAAGTTCATGCGAGTTTCACGTGAATCTTATGTTTTCAATTTTCATACACGTGACATTTTTGACGTGAATATGACTTGAGATTTATGTAAAAATCACGTGAGCAAAATATGCCTGTGTAAGTAATAGAAGCTGAAAATAAAGCTATCTTTAAAAAATAAAAAAATAAAAAAACACACAACACAGCTAGGCAGAGAAAGCACTGAATTAAACCAAAAACAAAATAGTCGGAGATAAAAGACACAAACAAAAAAAACAACATCAACTTGGTGAAACCATACATAGACGGACGCCTAACTTCCAATTCTAAAATACCAAGTATATGATGATGGAAGTGTTTAACGACCTTGACTGGCTATACAGCCCTTGCACCAAGTTTATACTTCAGTATATACATGTAGGACGTTTTTTCTTCTTCGTCGATTTGATAAAACTATGAAGTTGGCTTTGTACAACAACCACAAAGATAAACTAGTTATAAAAAAGGAGATGCTAAATGATTACCAATGAGACAATTTTCCACCAGAGACAAAACAACTAAGATCACCGTATGGCCTTCAACAATGAACAAACCCCAAATTGCATAGCAAGCTGTAAAAGACCCCGTAATGGTGAAATGTCTAACAAATTATATTAAGAAAAACAACAGCCTGATTCGCGTACAAAACAACAAACGACAACCACTAAATTACAGGCTCTGACAGACGCAATCAGAATGCACAATAGACGGGGTCAAATATGTTTGCAGGTATCCAACCCTCCATAACCTGAGACATCGGCGTTACGGCACAAAATAGAAAATTAAAGTATAGCAAGTTCAAAGACAATTAAAACTAATAATAACACATTCTGTATTAACGACAATTCATGTTCAATGTAAATACGCCATTTGAACCTACAAGGAGTTAGACTCGTGACCACGTTTACTAGAGGCAGGTTCTTTTCTAGCTGCTTTTCGATGAGGCCACATAAAAGAAGAAGTGTATGAAATAAACGAAAACAGTAAAGGACACAGTAGAAAATGATTTAATTTATTCTTTACCTTCAGTGACGATCCGTGCCATAGTGTATGACAAAGTAAAGCACCAATGTGTCCCGTCTTTCTCAAAAACAGGAATCGTTAACGGAGTACTTTAAAATGACTAAAATCTGGAAAAAAAAGTATAGCGTTCTTAAACTATTCAAAAATGCCTATCAATCATTTAAGAATTTGACTTTTCTGCTTTAAGTACACGATTAGTAAGGATTTCCTTTAAGCATCGACTCATGGTGTTTATACTAGTCATACTATCCTTTATTCAATGTTATTTGCATTATAATACCTCATCGTTAAATTATGTTGTGTGTGTGTTTTCTGTACTGTTTTTTTATACAGATTTCTCCAGAAAGCACAAGCTTCAGTAACTGTTTATTTAACAGTCAAAATACACTTATACCTGGTGCACTTCAGTCGATGTCAACATAATATTAATTGAAACATAATATGTTACCATAATATGAACCGCCATGTGAGGATGTGCAAGAGACAATGGAATGTTACAAAATGGCCGCCGTTACCATGGAAACTGCAAAAATGTGAAAAAAAATCGAAATTTTAAATTTTTTGTTATAAGAGCCAACCTGATGAAACTTTATGCAAATGTTGGCAGTGGTGCCCCGAGGTACCAACAGTACTTAGCTTCTGCAAAATGGCTGCCATTGCCATGGAAACTTGAGAAAAGTATAACATTGACCCTATGGGAAAAACATCAAACCAGCATTTTCTAAAGGAATATAAGATTAAACTCAAAGAAACATCATGAAAAGTATAACATGGCATAAGTCAATGTTGCAACTGTTCAGGTTGGAATTTTCGAAATGGACACCATAACCATGGAAACAGCAAAAATATCCAAAAATTTCAAAATGGTTTAAACTAAATAAAACTTATAATAAATGGTAACTGAAAATTGGAGATAAGACTTTGGACTTCGAAATTTCCAAAATGGCCGCCGTTGCCATGAAAACTGCAAAAATAAAAAAA
>JAASAO010000363.1:0-50806 GCA_017311375.1 Mytilus coruscus | reverse complement strand
TTGATTCACTACATATTCAACCAAATTTTTCCTACAAAAGGAGGGTCCCTGAACCCTCCTAAATCCACCTCTTAAATGAATATGATTGATTGATTGTTGGTTGCTTAACGTCCAGTGGCAAATATTTCATGCATATTCAGGACGAGAACAAATTAACAATAAATACAATAGATAGGTTCTGTAAAAGAGGCGTCCGGGATTAAGGTCGGAGAAATTTAGACTGCCACGGAAATGAGGGTATATTGGATAGGAAAGAAATTTAGCCTTGCAACAGGTCACCTTCGGACCCCTCAAAGAGTTGTTGCAAGGATTCTTAACATGCAAAGAGCGTGGCACTCTCTTTACACGAGTCATCGGATTTAATTACGTCCCCATTCTGACCGGACGTGGCTGCAAATTGTACATCCCGCACAGCCAAACGGACGCCCCACTTTGGCGAGGGTTTTACTGCCGGTCGGAGGAAGACCAATGGTGACCATACTTCTATTCCCCGGCCACCCTTGGGGTTCTTAAATGAATAGTAAGCATACATAGACTGGGAACAATATATGTGTTCCTGGCATAGATAAATGTAAAATTATTCTGAATTTTGGAAGTAAAATAAAACATCAGTTATTCGGCTTTTACAGATCCACGTGGATTTAAACATTGATGCAATCACGGTACTCCTTATTACAGAATTTTGTGTTGTTTGAAGGTCGGACGGTACGCCCTATTTTTCCATGATTCAGAATGAATAATAAATACATTTGATGTAGTAATTAAGGATACATATCTACAAATAACAAATTGTATAAAGTTGCTGTAATAAATACAAGCGACCGACAAAAAAGAGGTAAGAGATGCTGGACCTTTAAAAATATCACTGACTTGAAATTGTTGGTATTAGACGTTGGTCAACGAGCAAACACTCAAGACCAAGGTTTTTCCTAGCGCTTCCTTTCATATAGTTTACCCGTTGTTTTTGGGAACTTCAATTCTAATTTCATAATTGTTATATATATTTTTAACCTAATTTGTAAGATAAAGGTAATTTATCATCACATAATCACACACCTCAGACCCCCAAAAAAAAAAAAATTTTGACCCCTAAAATACCTTCATTTAAAGCAAAAGACACTAAATTTTACCAAAAAGCAAAAACACCCAAAAACAGCAAAAACTTTGCTCCCAAAAATAAAATTTTTACTTTTTATAAAAACCTTAAAACACCCAAAAAAAAAAAAAAAAAAATTTCAAAAACAAAAATAAAAAAAGGTCGGGAGAACACACCGTGAAAAAATTCTGTGGGATTTTCTAGAAAAAAAAAATTAAGTGTTTTCCTTAAAAATGGAATCGAACGAGCGGAGCGAGATACACTCAATTACCAAAATATCCACATTGTGCTATTATATGTGGACAAACTGGGTGTGGAAAAACGGAGTTTGTTCTTGATTTATTAGAAAAGAATATAGTGGGGTTTTAAACATATAGTTATACTTTGTCCAACAATTCAATGGAACAAAGCATACAAAAATCGTGAATGGATTGGTGATGTTAGAAAACCAAAACAAAAATCTAATAATTGTTAATCCTATTGTCAAAGAAGAAGAGAAACTACAAGAACTACTAAGAATGTTTTTAAAAATATGCTACTTGTCCAACATTATATATCATTGATGATTGCAGTGCAACAAAAGAATTAACAAAGAAAAAGATATGCTGTCTGAGCTTGCATTTTCAGGAAGACACGCGGAACAATCAGTGTGGGTCATTTCACAGAGATACAACTCTGTTTTAAAAGACTTAAGAGAACAAACAAAATGGTTGTGCATGTTTTACACAAAAGATAGAGATAGTTTTGATAATTGTCTAAGAGAAAATGATGTTATTCCTACATTAGAAGAAAGACAAAGAATAAAGGAAGAACTTAAAAAAGAAACATCGTAAATTAATATTAAAGACAGATCAACCTACCGATTTTTGGTTACTTGATTAGCAATTCTTAAGCAATTCTTAAGCTATTCTCAAGTAATGCTTTAGCAATTCTTTAGTAATGCTTTAGTAATTTAGCAAATATAAGCAATAAAAAAGCAATGCTATTAGAAATATTAACAATTATAACAAATACTGCAGTATTATCATTAGTGGGTTATTTTGTATTTAGTTTTGTAAAATTAAAATAAATTATTTTCGTTTTTGAAACATATAAAATGAATGCCGAAGAATTATTGAGCGAAAATATTGTCGAAAATATAAATATTGATGATGATAAACAAGAAAAAAACGCGAGAGATTATCATCTGTTGTTGCTGGTGGAAACAGTAAACAATATTTGGGTAAAGAATTACAACTGTCAGATATTGACAAAATGACACCAGAACAAATAGACAAACTATACTGTAAATATGAAGCTAGATTAGGAGCTAGTATGACTAAGACATTAGGAAACTCTTTTATAAATTTATATGTTATGGGTGTATCAAAGTATTTCAAAGTTGTCGATCCACCAAAACTAATACAAGACTTGAAGGAAGATCCTTTTCTCAATCACGGTTTAACTAACATATGTTGTGAACTGTATTATAAATATGGAATGTATCTTGCTCCTTTTACTGCAATGTTAACAACAGCAAGACATATCGAACCACTTGCTTCTATTGATTTTAAAAATAAAGATGAAAATAATGACATAAAAATGATGAATGAAAATTCTAAACAAGAAGAAACTGGCGAGCGAAGCGAACAGGCGGAGCGAGATACACTCCAGTCCCCTTCAAAAGAAATATTCAAAAACCCAAACCAAAAGACCCAAAAGAGTAGCAGCTGGTAAAAAGGTGCAGAAGCAAAAAAATGAAAGCTGAATTAAGAAAAAAGAAGAAGAAAAATTAAAAAGAAAACGCAAAATTTAAAATGGCTAGTGAAAAAGTGACTTACCACAAATAACAAAAGATTCTGATACAGAAACAGATTGTGAATCAAACCCTTCGGTTGAGAGAAACTCCGGTTCCAAAGTTGATTACAAATTTGCACTTTTTCTATAGGTATTGTTGGATTGGGATTGTTTTTATAACCAAAGTAAGAAACCAGAAAAATGATTAAAGAAATCGTGGTGGGTAAGGAAATAACAAAACCAGAAAACCAGAAAAACAAAAGAAAGAAATTGATCCTTTTGAATTTAATTGAGCGAACAAAGTGAGAATTTAAAATTTAATATATAAAATGTCAACACCAAAAGACGGAAAACAAATAGCAAATATGTTATATCATGCTGGAGTGGAAACATTGTTAACAGTTGGATATGCAGAAATAGGTAAAAGGTACTAAGGAGACCAGCACCAAAAGTAGATTTTAATGTAAATGATGTTGTAATGTTATCCATTGATATATTACTTGCAATGGCAACAAAAGATATGTTGATTAAGCAAGGTATTATACCTGCTGATATCATGAAGTAATAAACTGATTGCTTACTTATTTTTATTTTATTTTGTTTTTATAAAATGGCAAGTGCTTTAGCAATGATGCTTGGTGGGGCAATAACAAATGCTTTTGCATTTTCGGGGAGTAATTATTTATTTTCACATATGGGTAGTAATGCAAATGAAGAGAAAATAAGACATGATAAAGCTATAGAAAAATTAGAAAAGCACAAGCAGATTGGAATAAAAGAAGAATACAAAGATTAGATTTTATCAATGAACAATTACAAAAGGAACATCATGCCGAACATACTTTTGAAGATGTTGACCAAGCAATGAAACAATACTATTACATTACAAGTAAACAATTAACTCCATTATCACCCAAACCTAAACTAAGTGATTTTATACACCATCAGAAGATCAAAAAATAGAGAAATTGCATTTGTTGTTGGTGGAATGGTTTTAACAGGTTTTGTTGTTTGGAAGTTAAAATAAGCGAGCGAAGCGATGATTACCTTGAAGAAAATGATACATTTAAATCTAAAAATATTATTCCTTTGATTAAAGTTTTTAAAGAGGGTTATAAAGAAATAACAAAATAAATTAAATTTCAGGACATGGTTTTCAAAACATATTCATAAATTTTGTCAGGTCTAATGAAAGCATCCCAACCAGGAGGAAACTTAGATAACTTTTTACCTTTAAACTTTTCCATTACTTCCATTTGTTTTGATGTCAAAGGACATTCTCCATCATCTCTTAAACAACATATCTGATAATTTGATAATTTTATTTTTCCTAATATAACTCTAGCATAAGGATCATCTTTCTCGGTATAAGCTTCAATCATTTTAAAATAAAAATTTAAATTATATATTTTTAATATCCATAAGGAAAACTTCTAATTAGATTTTCATTTTCATAACATACCATTCTTTTATCAAACATATAATCATAAGCTTTAACTTGTTTAACTGTTTTAAGTTGATGATCTTTTCCTATTTTTATGTTGTCATATTTTACAGTTTCATATTTTCATTTTCATCAGTAACTATTTTTATTTTTTATCTAATGTAATCTTTTCTTCAACTTCAGCATTTAATCTAAAACCTTTACAACAGCTAACTAGTTTTTCTGTATCTAGTTTCATTGAATAATCTTTTGGACCAGCAGATATAAATTGTTTTATGTGATTAGCATTGTGTTTTGAAACAATTTCGTCTGTTAAATCACCTAATTTACTTCCCATCATATTTTCTACTTTTTACATGCTTCAGAACCATCATCATTGTAAATACAAGAATCTGTATCCATGTATAAAACTCTTTCTTGTAGAATATCTAATAATTCGTATAATTTTAATCTAGCATGTGCTGTTGTAAATAAAGCTATATAAACATTTACACTTGGATTAGGTTTAGAATATTCTTCTTTTCTTTATATTCAGTTAATACAATATTTTCATCTAATATCATGGTACTTATATCTTTATATTTTCATTAAATACTATTTTAGTTATATGTTCTAAAGTAAAACAATATTCTTTTGTGTAAAATTATCTCTCATACCAAAATGTCCCCATAAATTATTTAAACATATTTTAGCTATAAATCTTAATCCCGAATTGTGTTTAACTTTGTCAATATCTAGATTATAAGCAGCATTATCTATGATATATTGTATTTTGGTTTTACATTCTTTATCGTTCTCACAATCAGGTTTACAATATTTAGGATCACATTTACATCCTGAAGCTTCTTGTTTATATTTCATAAACGTATCTACATAAAGTTTAAATATATCTGTAGATGTTTTTCAAAATGTTCTAGTTCATATATTTTTGTAATTTATAACCTTTTTCTATTGCTTTATCTATTTCTATTGTAGACCAAGTTCCTACTATAACTCTTTCCTCATTAGAATGTATACATTTTCATTTTAATATTTTACATTCTTTACATCTTTTTATTTCATGTATTTTATCATGTTTATTTAAAGTAGGATCATCTATGTGTTTACATTTAAAAGATATTTTATTCATACATGTTCTACATAATCCAAAAAGTAATTTATGTGTATTATCACTAGTTAATTGTTTATAAGGTAAAACAGGGTGATACAATCCTTTAGGTGGTAATATTTTACATTTCATTATTCCGAAATAATTATTTTTATATAATCATCTACAGAAATATCTGTATATGTAATAGGATGTCCTATAGGATATTTACAATATTTATTTACTGATGGATACAGAGAACAAAATCTACATATCTACCTTTTAAATCAGAAAGATTATTGTATAATTGAATAGTTTCTGTTCTTCCTCCATAAAATGCATCTCTTTTATCAATAGGTTTTAAATGTGGATCAACTTCAGGATATTTTTGTTGATCAAACTCACATTCCCATATTGTATGAATTTTTACATTTGGTTTTAGATAATCTTCAATAGTTTTAAGTCTTTCTTTAGTTTGGTCATATAACTCTTTCATAGTTTTTTATTTCTATCTTTTTACATATTTCTTCAGGACTATAACATTTTGTACATCCATGCCAATAACATCCAAAAATTCATAAACATTACGCATTTTATTTTCTCTATCATAATAATAACCATCGACTTTATAACATTTATTATTAATGAATAATTTCTTTTCACCTGCTCTTTTAGCATGTTGAATCATTATACCATATTCTAAAGAAATATACTCTAACCATTGTATTGATTTTTGTGAATGTACTTCTTTAATTGTCATCTTTTGTGAATTCCAATTGTTTCATTTGTTAACATTAATGTTTTAAATATTTTTGTACAACATTGAGCAATTGTAATATATTGAAATGGATCAATACAATTATTGGTTATATTTAAAAATAATTTTTATACAATGTACAACCTTTTGACAAAATTAAAACATCCAAAAACAATAATAAAATATTTCTTTATAGAATTTAAATTTTTATCTTTTTTGTTTCATACCATTTGTCAAATTCTTTTTATTTTTGGTAGTCATAGTATCAAAACCATAATATTTTTATCAGGATATTTACCTTTGTATTTTTGGTTTTCTGTTGTATTAAAATAATGTGGAAAGTATCCTTTGTTACCTTCAAAACCAAATGTTTTTGGGAAAGCAGCTAATCCACACAATGTAAAATTTATTGAATCTATAAATCTTAAATTTATTCCTTTAATAAACATAGCTGTTAATTTTAGTCCAGAAGAAATTATGTTATGTTCAATTTTATTTTTACAATGTATCCTAAAATCGGTTGCATATCATAACCTTTTCCATAATGTGAAATAAAAGTGTAGTCTTTAAATTTGTCTCTTATGAAATATTTACAAAAGTTGTCTATTACAGAATTTGTTTCATATTTAATTTTTCTACATCACTAAAACAATCATCTATGTCTAATTCTAACAAGTTTAAATCATCAATATTGAAATCACATTTAAATACTTTTACATAGTTATTTTTAAAACAGTAAATATTTTCTAAATCGTAAGCTATACAAAATTCATTATATGTATTCCTGTTTCTTGATTTGCTTCAAAATCAAAATATATATATTTATTATTTTTACTTGTTTTGGTACTGATGGTTTCATATAACATAAGTGTTCTTCATTACTTTCCGTGTATTTTTCGTAACATATTAAACATATTTTTCACCACATTTATGGTTTTACCTGTATATGTTTTATTACATTTTCACAAACAAGTTGTTTTCTAATAGTTGTTACTGTATTATCTTTACATGTATGTTGTTCAGTATAACCAATTAAACATAATTTACAAAATCTACGTTTTGCTAAAAATCCTGTTATGTTTGTTATTGTATCAAAATGTTCATCATGATAATATAAATATATTTGTTCGTTGTATTCTTCATTACCATTATATAAAATATGTTCTGTACTATTTGATGTAAAATAATTATTCTCATATCAAGATAATTTTCAAAATTTTTAAATCTTCCAAATCATTTCCTTCTTTTTTATTTCTACTTCTGATTGTTCATGTAAATTTTCAGCAACTCTTTTTGTAATGGTCTACCCTCTTTAATGTGTTTTAATTGTGAGTTTGTAAAATTTTCTAACAACTTGTTTGAAGCTAAAGAAGTTACAATTGCTCTTGCTAAACATATTGTATCATTATTTTTATTTGTATGATACTACTTTTATTTATTGCATCTAATATTTTTAAAGCTTTACCTTTTCCTCTTTTATTGGGTATAATAGTAACTTCAAAATAACTTCTTCTAAATTTAATTCTTCAGCACTATTTAATAATCTTTCCATTTGATCCATGAATAACTTTTTAACTGTATTATATGTTCTTATAGGCCAGCTTTTATGTTTAGCAATTATGATTTCATGAATAGGTACTATTTTAATTCTTCCATTAGGGTAATCTTTTATAGAATAATCTATCATGTGATCAAAAGCATTTGTAAATGTTTCTGGTTTTCATCCTTTAGACTAATTTTATAATTAAATACATAAATACTTGCTTTATGTTTATATTTTTTGTCAAAACAAGTTTATATGAATCTCCTTGCTTGGATAAAATTTTATCCTTTTTGCCTCCATTTTTAAGAAACAATTTTAGTTATATTTAAAATGTCTAAAATAAATCTAACAAATAAATTAGCAGATGAATTACATCATAGAGTTGTAAAATCTTTTCCTAAAAGACGTGTTTATGTCAATTCAATAGATCAAACATGGGCGGTTGATTTGATAGATATGCAACAATATTCAAAACAAAATAAACACTATAAATATTTATTAGCAGCTATAGATATTTTTAGTAAAATGGTTGGTTAGTTCCATTAAAAATAAAACAGGAGTAACAGTAAGTGAAGCATTTAAAACATTATTTAAAGAAAGAAAACCAATGTATATTTGGTCGGATAAAGGATCTGAATTTTATAATCGACAAGTAAAAGAATTGTTAAAAGATAATAACATAAAGTTATATTCAACTGAGAATGAGGAAAAGAGCAGCGTGGTGGAACGCTGGATAGGTACAATGAAACAACATATGTTTAAATACTTTACTGCTAATGAAACTTTTAAATATTATGATATATTGGATAAATTAGTTAAAATTATAATAATACAGTACATTCTTCAATTAAAATGACACCTGTTAAAGCAAGTAAATTAGAAAATGAATTAACCGTGTATAAAATTTATATCCAGAAAAGAAAGAGAAAATTAAAAACCTAAACTCAAAGTAGGTGCTAGAGTAAGAATAACAAAAAGAAAGGTAAATTTGAAAAGGGTTATACTACTCGTTGGACCAAAGAAATATTTGTAATTGAAAAGTTTTAAATACAAACCCTGTTACTTATAGAATAATTGATTTAAAAGGCGAAGAAATTAAAGGTGGGTTTATGATCAAGAATTACAGATGACTAAGTTTTAAATCTCTAGGTACCTGTAAATATTTACAATGATCGATTTAGTTTATTTAAAAGTCATATCCTATTGAATTAAACACTTACTTTAGAAACACTTTTATAAAACCTATATAACAAAAGAAATTTAAATGCCTCAATTGCTTAATATGTTATCAAGGCTATAAAATATCAAGTTTCTTTCAATTTTAATGAGTTATCCATTTTAAATAATAATGATCCCAAGGATCAAATGATACAGCAATGATTATTTCAATAAAATACAACACTTCACATCAATACTTTAATATTTACTAACTTATTATAACAAAGAATAACAATACACCCCATTGAGCATTTTATCACATTAATAAGAGAAGATGAGAACTAGTATTGAATTAAATGATAATTGATAATTCTCTCCATTTTATTATCTTTACTCAAATAATCAATACTATGACTGAATTTTTAAATTGTAAGTGATACAATGATAGATGGAATGTAAAAATATCAACAGTTCTGTAATTGGATTATTGATTAACTCCTTAGTTGCAGTAAACACTTGCTTAGTTACACTTTTACAAAAGTAAACAACTCCTTAGTTGCAGTAAACACTTACTTAGTTTCAATAAATACTTACTTAGATACAGTAAACAACTCCTTAGTTGCAGTAAACACGTACTTAGTTTCAATAAATACTTACTTAGATACAGTAAACAACTCCTTAGTTGCAGTAAACACTATCTTAACTACCTAATTGTGACATGTTCATATTCAAAATGGAATCTGAATTGAGAAGATGTAATTTAGTTAAAGTGTCGGATGAATTAGAAAAATTAGAAACGTTGTTAGCAAAACATAATAATACGATAAATTTACAAGATACAGAAATAAACAGTACAAAAAAGGAAATTGAATTGTTGACCGATAGAATAAACAAAGCTAAAGAAGATTTTGGTGATAAAAACAAAAGACGGATTTGGTTGAGATTAACAAGACAAAAAGTTAGTGCAAAGACTAAACTCAAAAAATTAACAACGAAAAGAACATACGAGAATGAAGAAAAAACTACATTGGAAATAAAAATAAGTGAATTGATTACCGAAAGGAATAAGATTGCAGAACTTGTTCGTCAAGACAGCAATTACTAGTAATCAACATTTTAAATCTGCCATCTTCAAAATTAATTTGTGCATCCTGGATTACAAACAGATAAACATTTATTGATTTATTTGCTCCTGCTGTTTTAGTTATTTGGATTGTTATACCTTCAGAGGCATTTTCAATTCTTCTACCTGAACCGTGTAATGAGTTATCATCTGTTGAACGTAAATCTAACCATAATGCATAATTAGTTGTGAGATATTTTTCTAATGTTGTATGAGATAAATTTAAATCTTTTGCAAGTATATTTGTTTCTTTATTTCTTTTAGAATTTAAAGCAAAGAATTTATTTATTTCATCCCATTGTTGATATGCTTTCATTCCTTGACTGTATAGCTGATTTGGAACACCTTCTATTGTCATTTCTACTTTTGTTATATTAGGATTATAATAAGTTTCAGTGCTTGTTCTTTCAGGATCTTCGAACAACATTAGAATTCCTTTCATACTTCTAGCTGGAACATTTAAATTGATATTCCACAATGTATCAGATTTGTTTTGGTTATTTTTCTATGTCTTAGTATTCTATCGTACAAAATAACCATCTTACCATCAACTTGTTGTCTTATCTGTCTTGTTAATTCTGCATCGGAAACCATATCAAATTCTAAACAAATGTTTTTAATTGTGTAACTTGCATCTGTATCTGTAGATT
The DNA here is from genome assembly GCA_017311375.1 of Mytilus coruscus. Lineage (NCBI taxonomy): Eukaryota > Metazoa > Mollusca > Bivalvia > Mytilida > Mytilidae > Mytilus > Mytilus coruscus. Next base: position 40,172 of record JAASAO010000363.1, on the reverse strand, counting down.
TAATAACGTTGCTATAATTATTAAATGTAAGTTCATATTCAAGTCTATCACCAAGACCTGATTGATAAAAAGGCATATGAGTTTCTAATAGTTCAAAATCAAGTGGGATACAAAATCTGTTTTATATGCTAATGCAATTGCTTCATCACCCGTATCATTTGCTTTATCACCTACACCAACTCTGTGTTTTAACATGTTTGCTTCACCAATACCTTGGTATGCCATATTTGTTCGTTCAGATGAAGATTTCCACAAATCGGTATAACAATGATAAATATCACTATCATCAATTGACATAATTTCATTTCCACTTATACGAATTGTTGTTTTTAACTATTGCTCTTCCTATGTTTGGATATATGGTTGCATTGTCGTCTGTAGATGATGCAAGATCTATCTCAAATGCTAATCTTGTTGTTCCTGGAACAATAACATCATTATTGCTTAGATTGGGGAATCTCACTAATAGCTGTTGATTTTGATCAATAGTTGAAGGATTATTAGTTATTACTACACTTTGACGAATACCTTTCACACCACGAGGTTCTCTTATTTTTCTGTAAGGATTTAATTTGTTTCCGTATGCCGACATTTTTAAGGATTAAATTTGTTATAAAAATAATTCAATTACCGCTGATACTAGAGTATTGATACATGCAGAATTATCACTCTTACTAACAAAACCTATTATATCTCCAGCCTTAACTTCAAAAGGTGTATTAAAGTTATAATAACTGTGTGTGACACTACTACCCAAACTTATTCCGTAACCATATGGCTCATTATTATTAACAGTCATCATAACGGCTATATCATCTGTGTTTGTTTTCAGACTTACTAAACCCATACCCAATATTTGTCCTGGAAAGTTCATTACATAATAACCACCATCACCAAAATTAAACATTTGATTTGTATGTATTGAACCATCAATTCCAGCATTTATACTTATTATTTTTCTGTCTGGTTTATTTTTAATATTAGTAACTATATTTTCAACATTTAAAACTCTGATGGTTAGGGCAGCGACACTCCGGCGTAAATCTTTATCCTTAGTATCCATTGTTCGAAGCTCACTCTCCATATTTAATATTTCCTTTTTTATTTCCGATGTATCTACGTGTTTTTTCTTGACACCAAGTATGCTCATTTTATTAAATAAATTATACAATTTCTAAAACACAATTAATTGGTAAATTATTAATTATCTTTTATTATTTTCGTCTCTTATTTCTAATTTCAATTCTGTTATATCACCATTTACCAAATACTTATATTCCGGATTCTCAAATCTTATTGTTATAATATCCCCAAACTCTTTATTTTCAACTGGAACAACAGCCAACAAAGTACTCGGCATACCATCAAGATAATTATAAGAAGTGCTAACTTGTTCCAAATGGATATACAATGATTTATGGATAGCAAAATCTACAAATTTTTTCCATAATGTAATTCATTAGGTTCGAATTTACGTTCATTATTAAATCCTAACATATTTTTCAAATCTTCATTTATCCTTAACTCAATAGGAGTGTTTAATGACGCAATACCATTTGTTTCATTTACGGATAATACAATATCTTTTTTTAAATTCATCCGCTATTTGTTGGAAACTATAATAACCATCTTTAATCCTATGAAGTCTTTCTCCTGTTTGTCTTATAACTCCATCATAAACATTATACCAACCTACACTATATCTTATAGATTTTAAACCAATACGTTTATTTCCATCTCTGTTATCAATGTATTGTTGTAAGTTAATTGTCTTATCAATATTTGAAATAGTGTGGTACATTTTAATATAAAAAATGATAACAAAAGAATTTAAATATAATCCAAATGTATCATATAATCCAAGTGTTAAGTATTCTAAAAAGATATAAATCTTGTCGATCAAATAATATTTGTAAATCAAAAGAAAACTTTAAAACAGCTTTCCCGATTTATTTCAAAATATCAAAACCCATCATTACACACCAACGAACCATGGAATACATGGATTCATTCTTCGTTTGATTGGTGGCAATGTCAGTTAAACTTTGCAGTCTGGTGTGCAAGTACAGGATGTGGTGTTTCCTACAATAACCATATACAAAACACTTCAAATCTTACTAAATCACTTTATACATTTCACTTATATTATTGCATTGCCAGAATTTTAAAAGAACTTAAATCACCTTTACCAACAGATTCTTCTTTCTGTTATTACAAAACCCATATGACAAAGCTGCATATCAAAAATTATGCAATGAATTTGATGTTTCTCCAAATACAGATTGGAGACAAAAGTAGAATCATCATCTAAAGGATTAGGAACTTTTCTGAATATTATAAACCAAGTGGTGAATACAGATATCATCATTCAGGGATGGTCCTTCTTTAATATTCATGATACAATTCGTCATACAAAAGATATAAGTATGGCTTGGACAACATTTATATTAGATAAATCAGAGGGTTTTACAAAAGCAGGTATTGAACGTATCAATGAAATTATTAGAATGTTTGTATGGGCATTATTAGGGCACAATCTCAAACAAGGGTAGAAATATTAAAAGTAGGAACAGGATTTGATGCACAAAACAATTCTTAGCAAATGTACAAGATGTTATTAATAGTCCTATCGATTTACCCACTCAGATAAAAATTATCAAAATGTTTTAAAATACGCAAGAAGTAAAGTTGATTATGCTTATGGACTTGGTTTATATATGTCTCCCAGTGATATGGTATTACAAATTGACACCATTGTTGGTTATAACAACAAAATTGTAATTGCAACAGAAAATCAAACACTCGGTTTAAATGATGATTTAAATAATAAAATTTTGATTTTACCGGTCTCGATCCTGTCGATTTCCAACCAAATAAACCAAAACCGATTCAACAATCTCAATCAGAACCAAAAAATCAGAACCAAAAAATCAGAACCAGTTCAAATAGAACCAACACAAAAAATGAATATGACGAACACGAAGATAATAAAAAGCAATAATATTTGGAAGTATTGTATTAGGTATTACAGCACTTATTATTTATAAAATTTATTAATTTATTTTTAAATATTCCTAGCAGCAGCATACAATAAACCAACAACCAAAACAAGCAAAGCCCATAAGTTGTTTGCAAACCAATTTACTACGTCTTTTGTTGCAGACAATAACCAAGATACAATAGAACCTATAATACCTGGTAATGCAGCTGCTAATTTTCCTGCAAGAAAAGATAATAGTTTTCCAAGATTTTTAATTGTTTTTTATCCAGTCTTGTACACCACCTTTTGATGGTGGAGGAGGAGGAGAAGGAGAAAAGTAGTTCCACCAGTAAATGTCTCAACAATAACACCAATAATCATTCCAAAAGCGGTTAAAATACTAGCTATTGTAATTCCTTGTTCTCTGAATAATGTTTTAATTCTTTCACCTAATGTTTTGTCTTCGTATAACACTTTATTTATTGTTTCTTTAATTCTGTTTACTTGACTACGTAGTTTTTCTTTATTAATATTAATTACTTCTAGTCTTGCACTTCTCTCAGATTCCAACTCTCTTATTCGACTACTTATTCTATTTATTTGAAATTCATCATTGTCTTCTTTAGCTTGTTCTAATTTAGTATTTTCTTTTGCTAAGTCTTTATTTGTTTCATTCAGTTTTGCTAATTCATTTGCAATCTCTTCTTTTACTGATGTCATTGCACTGATTATACCATCCATCTCTCTTTTTGTAATATCTGTTTGAGTTTCCATTTCTTTGTAAGATACTCCTGCTTCTACAAAAGAAGTTTCTATTTCTTTCACAGATGTTTCGGTATTACTTGCTGTTTCTAATAATTCTTCTCCTTCTTGTTGTGTAGATATTTCTTTTAATGGAATTTCTATATTATTGAGTTCACGAATTGGTGTTTCATTTAACATTCTCTGAAACTCTGCTCTACCTTCTATTATTCTATCAGATATTTTATAATCGTCTACACCCAAAACATCTTTGATAAATTCGGTACCACCAACACCGTATTCTCTTTGAATAGTGCTAAATTTATAAAATTTTAATACTCCTTTTGATAATATGTTAATGCAATTTCCTACCATATTCATCTTTTACATACAACATTGTTCTTCCATTAAAATCTTCTTTGGTAAAAAATCTTTGTAATTTTTGTTTGAATATAATTCATTATTTTCGTTATAAAATCTTTTATCATTTTTCGGTAATTTCTTTTCGCGAATTTTAGTGTCATTTTCTGATAAATCTCTTAATACCTCAGTTTCCTTGTCTATAGAACTTTGAAATTCTTCATCATTTCGAAAAGTAGTTTCTTTTCTTCATCATAATCATCACGATCAAATAAAGGATTTCCAAACTCAACACCTCCTTCAGCCATTTTTACATCAAAATTTTTATAGTTCATACATTGGGGAGGGTCATTAACTATTGTAATTTTGTTAAAAAATTAGATATTTTCCATTTTTTTTTAATTCACTTCTTACTCTAGCTTCTGTGTCTTCTATCAATTTCTTTCTTTCGCTGTCATTCAATACTGTTTGTGTTTGTTTTGTACGTATATTTTCTTTCATTTTGTTGTAATTTTCCAATTCATCCAAAACTGATTTAAATTCATTCTCACTTATCTGTCCATCAGTTAAAGATTTTGATATCAAATCTTTTATACTGTTTAATTTACATTCTGCCATTGTTTTAATTTCATAATGTTTTTTGATTTTGTTGTTAACTTGCGTCTAGCAAATTTAATTAAACCTCCTAAACTTCCACATACAATAGCTGTAATCTGTATTGGAAGCAAGATAGGAAAAGCTATTCCTATACCAGCTAAAACAACGGAAGTCGAAATTAAACTTGTATCGACACCATCAGTAACATTGACTCCGCGTTTATATTTCTTGTATAGTGATTTACGTTTATCTCTCTCATTTATTAATGTTTTTCTATTTCTGTTATTTTTGTAGTCTATAATTTTGTCCATCTTCTGTAGGTAATTCTGGATATAATGGTATATCCATTGATAAATCGGGAGCTGTAGGTTGTTTCATTTTTAAAGTAAAATTGATTTTTTTCTCCAAAATCCAACAGAATTTTTCGCGGTGTGTTCTCCGACCTTTTTTATTTTTGTTTTTGAAATTTTTTTGTTGTTTTTTTTTTGGGTGTTTTAAGGTTTTTATAAAAAGTAAAAATTTTATTTTGGGAGCAAAGTTTTTGCTGTTTTTGGGTGTTTTTGCTTTTTGGTAAAATTTAGTGTCTTTTGCTTTAAATGAAGGTATTTTAGGGTCAAAATTTTTTTTTTTTTTGGGGGTCTGAGGTGTGTGATTATGTGTAATGGCGAGGTGATTATTGTCATAAATTACAGATGATCTAACAATACTTAATAAATATTGTTTATATCTTATAGTTTTGAACTATTATTAGAAGATTATTCCTTAGAACTTTTTATTCTGCTACCCACGAAAAAATAGATAACAGATGAAAGTTAAAATCGCACATGAATCAGAAAAAATATTTGAGATTTTCTTTGAATAGAGCGCTGTACAGAAGACGTTATTAATTTTTTGGTACCGTGATTTATTCAGAAAAATAAATTACCGTTGTTTCCTTGGATTCTTGTATTCCAGTGAACTGTAAGATGTAGCTGTTGTTTTGCCTTTTTCTTGGTTTGTATTTCGACACCGGACACAGTGGACAATGAAATGACATATATAGTCACCATTACAACAATAATCGCACTTTTCTAACTTGCTTTCCAAATGATCGAATGATGTAAAAGTGAATTCGTCCATTATTAGGACAGAGAGAAAATAACCTCTTGTAATAACGTCCACTTATTTTATTTTAAACTTGTACAACAGTGTGTCCTTCTAAAACTATGCGTATTTCAATGCGTTTGTAATAAATATTTATTCTCTCAAGTTCTTACAAAAAACATTTTTTTGGTCTAGATATACCATGTAGCATGTCGTAAAAAGGTTATAAACGTTTGGCACAATAAGACTTAAATAATTATGTTGTAATATAGTCGACAGTTTTATCTAATCATATAGATTGAAATAAACAATTAATTTCCCCATATGCGACAATGATAGCCTTTTCGAGATACAGACTTTAGAAAGTTGATTTTTAAACGAAACCTTGCTAGAATTAAAGAAAAGTTATTAGGACAGTATTTTTGGTCCAAAAATATAAGTTCGCGTTGCTTTTCTTAGCGTTATTTGTACTTATCTCCCATGCCTATCAATTTTGCACTTAAAATACGTGTCTCATCCTAGCGTTTAAAAGACATCTCAGTTCCGTTAGGGCTAAGGAAAATAATTTATTTGGCCTTTGGTATAATGCAGAATGCACGAAGTCTCTAATAACAAAAAATAACGGGCGCACATATCAACCAATCAGGATTAGCTATACTCTTAATTCTGAACACCATGTTATGCTCATAAAATGGCTGCGCCCATAAAATCTAATGGTGTATTGTAACCTATATATCTTAGCCCTATCTATGATCTAATTTAAGAACATAATTTTCCCATAGGATTTGTTTATAAAAGCCATTTCCGGGATAGTCATGTACTTCCGGTACAATAGTGTCCGCGGGTAAGCTGACTGATATTGGTGCTTAAGTATCGTGTAGTGTATGGGGTATGAATGGGGTTTACAGAGTATCATAATTAATAATAAACATAAAATTAAAGACTAGATAGTAAAAATTAAAATTTGGAAACTAAACACCCACCCTCTAAAAAATCCTGTCCTTATTTTATTAATTGCAATTCATAAATTAAAATCATAGTTTTTGACTTTTGTTCGAAAACAAGATTAATAAAGAAAATAAAAGATCTGTATATCCGATTAACAAAATTTTAATTTTAGTTTTGCAGATTTCTAACTCATATTTACGGTCTTATAATAAGCATTTACAATAAAAAAAATCATTATGACGATTCAAATAAAGTATTATCTCTTAAGTCCAGGATGTAATTCGTACTTACGCATGTTTAATCAACATTTGCAATTTTTTCAACACTCATATAAACGACTAAAAATAAAGAATTTTGAGGTAAAATTATTTTTTCATGGCATCCCGACTTAAAAACTTCTATTTGAAACTTTCCCACCTACCTTCCAACCTATTGCCTCGGCAGTTCTGTATGGCTAGGGATTATAGACTCTGCTCTAATAAATAGCTATTGGATAGTACTACAGCGGGAGGGTAAAGAATTTCTGGGGTAAGCATTCTTAAAGGCCGAAAATTTCGCTCCAAACATAGAAATAAAGCCAAATTCGATAAAATATGCGTTGGGGACACCCACTTTCCAACCCATTGTCTCGGTTGTTCTTTATGGCTAGGGATTATAGACGCTGCCCTAATGAATAGCTATTGGATAGTACTACAACGTGAGGATAAAGAATTTCTGGGGTAAGCATTCTGAAAGGCCAAAACTTTCGTCCGTAACACAGAAAAAAGTCAAATTTGATAAAATACGCATTGGGCACTTTCCAACCTATTGCCTCGGCAGTTCTGTATGGCTAGAGATTAAAGACTGCTCTAATAAATAGCTATTGAATAGTACTACAGCGGAGGGTAAAGAATTTTGGGGTAAGCATTCTTAAAGGCCGAAAATTCGCTCCAAACATAGAAATAAAGCCAAATTCGATAAAATGTGCGTTGGGGACACCCACTTTCCGACCCATTGTCTCGGTTGTTCTTTATGGCTAGGGATTATAGACCTGCCCTAATGAATAGCTATTGGATAGTACTACAACGTGAGGATAAAGAATTTCTGGGGTAAGCATTCTGAAAGGCCGAAAATTTCGTCTGTAACACGGAAAAGTCAAATTTGATAAAATACGCATTGGGCACTTTCCAACCTATTGCCTCGGCAGTTCTGTATGGCTAGGATTATAGACTCTGCTCTAATAAATAGCTATTGAATAGTACTACAGCGGGAGGGTAAAGAATTTCTGGGGTAAGCATTCTTAAAGGCCGAAAATTTCGCTCAAAACATAGAAATGAAGCCAAATTCGATAAATTACCGGTACGCATTGGGGACACCCACTTTCCAACCCATTGTCTCGGTTGTTCTTTATGGCAAGGGATTATAGACGCTGCCCTAATGAATAGCTATTGGATACTACTACAACGTGAGGATAAAGAATTTCTGGGGTAAGCATTCTGAAAGGTCGAAAACTTCGTCCGTAACACGGAAAAAAGTCAAATTTGATAAAATACGCATTGGGCACTTTCCAACCTATTGCCTCGGCAGTTCTGTATGGCTAAGGATTATAGACTCTGCTCTAATAAATAGCTATTGGATAGTACTACAGCGGGAGGGTAAAGAATTTCTGGGGTAAGCATTCTTATAGGCCGAAAATTTCGCTCCAAACATAGAAATAAAGCCAAATATGATAAAATATGCGTTGGGGACACCCACTTTCCGACCCATTGTCTTGGTTGTTCTTTATGGCTAGGGATTATAGACGCTGCCCTAATGAATGGCTATTGGATAGTACTACAACGTGAGGATAAAGAATTTCTGGGGTAAGCATTCTGAAAGGCCGAAAATTTCGTCCGTAACACGGAAAAAAGACAAATTTGATAAAATACGCATTGGGCACTTTTTCCAACCTATTGTCTCGGCAGTTCTGTATGGCTAGGGATTATAGACTCTGGTCTAATAAATAGCTATTGAATAGTACTACAGCGGGAGGGTAAAGAATTTCTGGGAAAAATATTCTTAAAGGCCGAAAATTTCGCTCCAAACATAGAAATAAAGCTAAATTTGAAATAATACGCGTTTGTTGGTGACACCCACTTGTCTCGGTTGTTCTTTATGGCTAGGGATTATAGACGCTGCCCTAATGAATAGCTATTGGATAGTACTACAACGTGAGGATAAAGAATTCCTGGGGTAAGCATTCTGAAAGGCCGAAAATTTCGTCCGTAACACGGTAAAAGTCAAATTTGATAAAATACGCATTGGGCACTTTCCAACCTATTGCCTCGGCAGTTCTGTATGCATCAGTTGCTCATTGAACTTAGACATATTGCTATTTTTAGGAAATTCTTTACAGGATGCCGAGAGTATGGAAGGCCATTTCACAGTATAACTGCCAAAAAATTATCATTATAAAGTTATTAGATAATACTATATTCAGATACTATAGATTTTTGGCGTAAACATTCCTAAGATGCGAATATTCGAATTTTTGAAATATAGTAGGTGCTTGATGAAGATCTACCACACAAAAGACATTAAAATACAGATATGGGATGCACGATCGGTCTTGTAAAGTAGTTCCTAAAAATATGTCTAAGTTAAATGAGCAACTGATATTATCTTTATTATAGCAAATGTCTCGTAAAACAAATCTGAACGAGTGTATTACGCATGTTTTTGTGTAAATGGCTTGCGCTTGAATTTAATAAGATAGTAGGTTTATTTTTTGTAATCAATGTATGGCAAGCAAAGAAATCATAGATTATTCTTACTTCCGTTGCAATTGACAATGGTTGACCCTTATGCTTATTTTATCGAATTTGGCTTTATTTCTATGTTTCGGACGAAATTTTTGGCCTTTAAAAAACTATAATCCCTAGCCATAAAGAACTACCGAGACAATGGGTCGGAAAGTGGGTGTCCCAAATGCGTATTTTATCGAATTTGGCCTTATTTCCATGTTTCGGACGAAATTTTCGACCTTTCAGAATGCTTACCCCAGAAATTCTTTACCCTCATGCTGTAGAACTATTCAGTAACTATTTATTAGAGCAGAGTCTATAATCCTAGCCATACAGAACTGCCGAGGCAATGGGTTAGAAGGTGGGTGATCCCACTGCGTATTTTATCAAATTTGACTTTTTCCCCGTTTTACGGACGAAGTTTTCGGTCTTTTAAAATGCTTACTCCTAAAATTCCTTACCCTCATGGTGTAGTACTATCCAATAGCTATTCCTTAAAAAGCGTCTATAATCCCTAGCCATAAAGAACACCCGCGAGAATAGGTCAGAAAGTGGGTGTCCCAAATGAGTGTTTTATCGAATTTGGCCTTATTTCCATGTTACGGGCGACATTTTCGACCTTTTAGAATGCTTACCCAGAAATTCTTTAGTCTCACGCTGTAGTACTATGCAATACCTATTTATAAGAGCAGAGTCAATAATCCTTAGCCATACAGAACTGCCAAGGCAATGGGTTGTAAGGTGGATGACCCAACTGCGTATTTTATCAAATTTGACTTTTTCCCCGTGTTACGGACGAAGTTTTCTGCCTTTTAAAATGCTTACCCTGAAATTCTTTACCCTCATGGTGTAATACTATCCAATAGCTATTCCTTAGGGCAGAGTCTATAATCCCTAGCCATAAGAACTCCACCGACAATGGGTCGGAAAGTGGGTGTCCCAAATGCGTATTTTATCGAATTTGGCTTTAATTCCATGTTTCCAACGAAATTTTCGACCTTTCAGGATGCTTACCCAAAATTTTTACCCTCACGCTGTAGAACTATACAATAGCTATTTCTTAGAGCAGAGTCTATAATCCCTTACCATACAGAACTGCCGAGGTAATGGGTTGGAAGGTGGGTGACCCCACTCCATATTTTATCAAATTTGACTGTTTTCCCCGTGTTACGGACGAAGTTTTCGGACTTTTAAAATGCTTACCACAGAAATTCTTTACCCTCATTGTGTAGTACTATCAAATAGCTATTCCTTAGGGTAGCGTCTATAATCCCTAGCCATAAAGAACTCCCGCGACAATATGTCGGAAAGTGGGTGTCCTGAATGCATGTTTTATCGAATTTGGCCTTATTTCCATGTTACGGGTCCGTGTATATTTGCGTCCATTCGTTTTCGTTTTGAAATATCAAAACAAAAACGAAAACGAAAGTGTTTTCATTTTCGTTTTGATTTCGCAAAACCAAAACGAAAACGAAAGTGTTTTCATTTTCGTTTTTGATTTTTCAAAAACCAAAATGAAAATCAAAAGTGTTTTCGTTTTTCGTTTTTGATTTCACTAAACAAGAAAAGCATCTACATTTGGATTCAATTTCTGTATTTTGCTCTATTTAATTCTCGTTTTACGTTGTACAATATTTTCCTTTCCGTTATCATAGCCATTGATACCCCGGTGTATTTACTACTTAATGTAGACAGAATAGACCGCCTGACTTATGATTTGAACTAAGGTGATTAATGAATCAAATACTTTCAAATTTCCTTGTTTTTATCTGTAATAAAATATAAAATTATTATATTTAGATATCAAATGAATCACAAATTTAAATAATACAAGAAAATTTTATATAAAGATGGTAAAAATAAAACGATTGATTACAACATCAAATTAACAAGGGAGGTTACTACTTATCTGATAAGAAAACTAGCCCTGTCGTTAAAGTATGCACAGCGGTTATCAGATCAATAGTATTTAAATCGGAGATAATGTCGACGAATGGAAAAGACTTTATCAATCTGAACAATAAGGATGCATGATCTTTACTTTTAAGTTTGAAAAGTTGGTTATCTAAGATTATTAGAATTGCATGATGACTGAAGCCAAACAGCCATTAGGGAACAGTTATTATTTATCAGCTGAGGGGGTCGGTGCATTTTGGGGTCATTGCCAAAAAAATCATACTGGTGGGGGGTTGCCATAAAAATATATTTTTACTGGGGTGTCACACGATTTAAGTTTTTATGACTGACAAGTATATATATAGATTGTTGACGATATTGAAGTGAGTGTGCAATCTGTGAAATAATTTCTGTCATTTTAAATCTTTTATAGTGTAAAGCACCAGCAGGATGCCTAATCTCTCAAGGTAGTGAATCCGATCACTCCTTTATATCACAGTCATCTGTTAGGGTTCATTATCCATTGGATGTGTAAATTTACAATTCTAGTGCCACTTATCTTAAAATTAACAACTGTATGAAACATTTTAACCTAGTTTTGACCACAGGAAAGTTTCTGAACACGCATAATCAACTTGCTAAAGTGTTTAAATCATTTCTTGATGTGATTTTTGGGATAGAAGGTGTGTATATTCTTAAATCATTTGATAATAGGTAAAGTTATTTTATGAAATTATTACAAAGATATCGAATAAGAATATTAGATAGTCTGGATGGTAGGTCTTTCACTTCTGTATTCTTTAATTTTTAAGGTAATTTTTCTCTATTCTTTATATTTTCCCTTTTCTTTATATTCTAACACCCCATTATTCTCTATTCTTTATTCTTTTTTCTATTATTTCCATTCTTTCTTTTTTTTTTGGGGTGGTCTATTTTTCTATAGATTTGATCCATTCCTCTTTATTCTGTAAACCCTGTCCAGACCCTCTTAAGAATACATACTTACCGTTATCTTGATGATATTTTTTCGTTAAATAATCAAGAATTTTCTCAATATACTGCTGAAATTTACCCCAAGGAACTTACTTTAAATAAATCAAATTTAAACGGTAATAACAGTCCTTTCCTAGATTTAGATATTTCGGTTTTAAACGGGAAACTCCACACTAAAATTTACGACAAAAGGGACGATTTTTCGTTCCCTGTTGTTAATTTTCCATTTTTAGATGGTGATGTTCCTTTGGCACCATCTTACGGTGTTTATATTTCACAGCTCGTTCGCTATTCCCGTGTCTGTTGTGACGTTTTTGATTTTAAAGAACGTAATCTATGTATTACTGGTAAATTATTAAACCAGGGATATCGTTACCATAAATTACTTAAAACCTTTACTAAATTTTTCCATAGATATAAAGATTTGGTTTTAAAGTTTGGTTGTACCTGTAGAAAACTTATTTCAAACAGGATAGCACATCCTCATTTTACGGAAATGTTGTTAACCGTGCCCGGATATTTAGAAATGATCCTTGTAAACTTATCGCTCCTTTAAATAAACTTATTCTAAAGGTTACCTATTCAACACTGTAATAAGATCATTGAATATTGTTTTATTGGTATAAATATTGATTTTGTTATCAGTAAATTAAAAGCAAACTAAATATTACTAGTATGTTTATACATATACACATTCATGGATCTACAATCTGTCGATACCTGTATCTTGGCATTGCACAAGGTCATGTTTTCTCTGACTGTTTATGACGTCTTTACACTAAATTCATTGGATGTTGGATGTGTACGGATTGATAATTTAGTCTTAGATGCATGATTTTTTATCAGTTGTTAGTGGCTTTGAACTAGCTGTCAGATAACTGCAGTACTCTCAGATCTGTTCCTAGTGTCTTTTGTTGTTTGGATGTACAAGTACCCTGCCACGTCCACTTGTATTTTTGTCCATCTGATGTGTTAAGCCTTTTTCAACTGATTTTTATAGTTCGTTCTTATGTTGTACTGTTATATCACTGTCCCAGGTTAGGGGGAGGGTTGGGATCCCGCTAACATGTTTAACCCCGCCACATTATGTATGTATGTGCCTGTCCCAAGTCAGAAGCCTGTAGTTCAGTGGTTGTCGTTTGTTTATGTGTTACATATTTGTTTTCCGTTCATTTTTTGTACATAAATAAGGCCGTTAGTTTTCTCGTTTGAATTATTTTACATTGTCATTTCGGGGCCTTTTATAGCTGACTATGCGGTATGGGCTTTGCTCATTGTTAAAGGCCGTACGGTGACCTATAGTTGTTAATTTCTATGTCATTTTGGTCTCTTGTGGATAGTTGTCTCATTGGCAATCATACCACATCTTCTTTTTTATATGATGGGCACCATGGCATTCACACATACAAAACAATACACGTAAAACATTTTCACGTTGAAATATTATAATAAAATTGAGAATTGAAAGGGGGGAATGTTTCAAAGAAACAACAACCCAACCAAAGAGCAGAAAACAGCCTAAGGCCAACAATGGGTCTTCAACACAGTGAGCAAATCATGCATTGAAGATGACGTTATATATTGTAACAATGTTGTAAATATTTCCCTGAAATCAAAATACTATTCAGTGCTATATGTTTCAGTTGAAGGCATTGTAATACAAAATTGCAAAGAGTTAGAGCCTCATTCTCAATATCTTTGTTTTCACTCACAGGGTCCTAAATGTGTTTTCATATCTTTATCATACTTGAAATGTAATATTAAAAGTTTAAATTATATATTTAAAATATCTTTTTGTAGTTTTAGTTCTTTTATATGTTTCGGAGTTTAGTGTGACGTCCATTTTCACTGAACCAGTACACATTTTTGTTTATGTGCCAGCTAAAGCCCGCCTCCGGGTGCGGGATTTTCTCGCTGTGTTGAAAACCCATTTGTGGCCTTGGTCTGTTTGTTTGCTCGTTGGTCGGGTTGTTGTCTCTTTGACACATTCCCAATTTCAATTCTCAACTTTATTTAAACAATTTTACACATGAGTTTCCATAAACTCAAAATGCTATTCAGCGTTACATGTTGCATGCTGTTGAAGATACAAATTTGCTTTTACATATTTTTGTCAAATTTTACATCGAAGGTTGTCGATAGCCAAAATGAATTAGTGTCCGAAAGACAATAAATAGCTTCTCTTCTAACACAATTTTGGATTTGGTTAACGCTTTTTGGCTATTTCGTGGCGGCCAGTTTTTATTGGTGGAGGAAGCCGGAGTGCCCGGAGAAAACCACCGACCTTCGATAGGAAAACTGACAATCCTAGTCAATTAAGATTGGAGTCGAGTGCACCCGCACGAGCAGGGTTCGAACTCACAACCTCAGTGTTGATGTACATTTTGGGATGTGGTACTATGAATCTAAGTAAACTTTAAGATTGATAGACTTTTTGTAAATGGCCCTGGTTTGAAATAAATCAAGAGTTTTTGTTTGGTTAACTATTTTTAGTTTATTCATTTTGACGATAACTACTAAAACGTTGACAAAATCTTTCAAAAATTTTCCGGTTTGGACTATTTGCAGACCCTTTAGGCGTTTATAGTTTTGTAATCTTTTTTAAGAATTACCCATTATATTGTTAGAACCATAGAGAACATAAATTGGGTTGCGAAACGTGTGCTAAGAATTTAGTTACAGATTGATATACTTTTTAGCTAGAGGCTCTAAAGAGCCTGTGTCGCTAACCTAGGTCTATGTGCATATTCAACAAAGGACACTCTCCAACACATAAAAGACGAGAATAGAATTCATGACAAAATCTCTGTTTCGTTGGTCTCGCATTGCTGATCATTTAGTCTGCTTAAAAAAACAAACAAAAAACAGTTTCTCTCCATCTTCTCTAGTTTTTGCTCAAAACACAAAGAGGGTATGAAAGTGACTCGTTAGTAGATCTTGCCTTATCGGTAATTTTGGTGATTTAAAGTGTCTATTTATCTATTATAATTTTTATCATGTAAGGCAAAACCCCCAAAATGATAAAATCGTCATTAAAGGGCAATAATTCCAAGGAGACGTCGGACGATTTCCTCAGTATTGTTCATTGTAGATAGTGTCTTGCTGATCATTTTTGCTTAATAAAGTTTCTATCTATCTATTATAATTTTAAAGAATTACATTTGTAAGGCAAAAACGCAAAAAAAGTATAAATCATCATCCAAGGGCAATAACTCTAATAAGGAGTCGGCTGACGATTTCGACAATTAAACTTATTTGTAGAACTTGTCTTGCTGATCATTTTTGCATTTTAATGTTTCTCTGTATCTTTTATAGATTTCAAGATAATAGGCAAAAATGAAAAAAATAAATGGTACAATTTGTCATTTAAGGGCAATAACTCCTATAAGAAGTCGCCTGACAATCTTGAAATGTATGGACAACATTCTGAACATTTTTGCTCATGTCAGATTTTCTTTATTCATAACGGCTTTCGAAATAATAGACAAAACTTGCATTTCTATCTTATGTTCTATTTTAGTCATCGGACACATTTTTCAAACTAGATACCCCAATAATGATTGTGGCCAAGTTAGTTTAAATTTGGCCAAGTAGTTTTAGAGGAGAAGATTTTTTAAAGGTTAACGGACGACGACGGACGACGGACGACGACGGACGACGGACGACAGACGACGACGACGACGGACGCCAAGTGATGAGAAATGCTTACTTTGCCCAATTGGTTAGCTAAAATGGCCATGGTGTGAATAAAATTCAGGGAAATTGGCCATTAGACTTCCTTTTAAAATTATTTACATTTATTTAATGCGTTTTTTTGTACAGTAGATACGTGTTAAGAACATAGCGACAGCAAATATATACGGAAGCGTAAATGGTCCTCGTCTTAGCTTAATATGTATATCGGACAAGTTTTAAAATCAGTGCAGATCAACTAAGATTGAGTTAATGAGAGTAAATACGATTATATAAGTTAATTTAAAATGGAGGAAAAGAACGACAATAAAAATTGTAAAACTGTTGTGTTTTAACTAGTTTGGCTAACGATAAGAACTAGAATTGTGTTTTTTGCTGTACATGTTCTGATATTGTGTCATGTATGGATACTCTATATTCTTTCTTTCTATCATTAAGGTATAAAGTCATTGTGAGAAAAACGTCGTTAAGGAGGCTCATGGGTACAAAATTTCAGCAAAAATCAAACATTTTGTTTTCATTACAAATTTTATTTTTATACTATTAGTTGTTTCTTTATGAAATGGTACAAAATCAACCGAGAAAATCGATTCATTTTGACCACAGATGACTTTTAAAATGTTTATATCATTGAAAAAGCTCCAAATTATCTCCCTTTGGTATAAAATGCCATTTTTTTGCATAAAATTGAAATATCTTTTCAACTCATCGGTGACCTATATTTTATTATTTTTTCACATAAGCTGTTACAGTACTTAAACTAAACTATATTAAAATTTAAGCGATTTCTGTAATTTAGTTCTTTTTTATTTCATTTTACCTTTTTTCTCCTATTAGTTTAACAGAAAAAAGTACCTGAACAAAAATGCATGCTTATTTCGAAGGCAGATTTTGAGCTTAAATGAACGGTGACTCCATATTTTTATTTTGTTTTCTAATAAGTAAAGGATAAAGTTTATTTATAGAAAAGAATAGCGAAATCCTATATTTAAAAAAAAAAAGATTTATACCCGTGAGCCGCCTTAACTATGAACGTTACGTTAAATAATTTACGGTTTTTTCATTTAACGTAAACTTAATCATATTCAGCTACGTGAAGGTTGATATTCTGCACGTATTGGCTTTTTTTTAAAGCACTTTTATTACAGTGTTCTTTTCACATGTAAATTGTGTATGACATGTTCCCTTGGTGCCGCCTGGAGTCAAATTACAATGTATAGTAACCCCTCTCCATCAGGTACGAAGTATTTTAATCAAATTATAAATACTTGTATGTATACAATGTGCGTCTAAATCCCAGTTTGCCATGCACCACCGTCCCTTGGTGGCTTTTGCAGTTAAATTAAATATCCAATGAATTGTAAATATAAACAAAATGCTCAGCGGGGCGCAGAATGATACGACCGCAGATGTCGAACCATGAACAGTTGGGACAAGTATGGACACTAAATTCAAGCTTGATACAGCTCTGAGTTTGAATTTTGATTAAATATTTGACACAGCATAGGTTTCTGACACAGAATAAATGTGGTCAAATACCTGAAAAATTTTAAAATTGTACTTTTATAAAATAAGGAAATGAGGTATAATTGCCAATGAGACAACTATTCACCAAGGTTCAAATAAAATTGATGTAAACAATTAAAGGTAACAGTAAGGCCTTCAACAATGAGAAAAACACTATACCAAATAGTAGGTTATAAAAGGTCCCAACATGAAAAATATGAAACAATTCGGTTGAGAAAACTAACGGCCTAATTTTTAACAAATTATTTAAAGAAAAACAAATATCATGACAGACAAGAATCAACGACAACCACTGTACTACATGCTCCTTAGTTGAGACAGGCACGTACAAAATGTGGTCCAATATCCAAAATCTAAATACATTTGTACAAGGTTAGATTCAGTACCAAGAATTAATCTACTAGTATTTATCAATGGACAATAACAGCTAAGTTTGTCAAGGGTTCGGGTCATAAAAAATTATATAAATATATAGCATTCTGAAAATTAATTTATATAGAATAAAACAAACCTACCACTAAGTTCTTAAAAATATTTACAAAAGAAATGAAAAAAACAATTCACAAAATATCATTCATCATTAATACAATATCTTTAAAAAAAACCATAAAACTTACAGTTAACTATTTTCTAAAAGATCTATTATTGAATAGAAAATTTCAAACTATATTTATACATAATTTCTTTTATAAAATTAAAATTTAATGCAGTATGTATTTTTAACTGTGAATCTACTTACACTTTCAATCAATTGTGCAGTACAGCTCTGAATTTTGATAGTGATTAAATATTTGACATATCATAGGTTTCTGACACAGAATGAATGTGGTCTAAGAACTACAATCAAAGTACTGAAGTACTGAACATCGGATGACCACAAGTTCTGGTGGATGGTCACAAGCACTTGTCTCAGAAAAAAAAATCACATCTCTATACCTGAAAGTAAGGTTAAGGTACATAGATATATTTTTTTTCTGAGACAAAGCTCACCGTAATAACTGTTATATTGTAGTGATATAATCATTTGTTATCTGTATACTCTGGTTTGGTGTTATATATTATATCAATATTTGTATAACAGTTATATATAATTTTTATCCATTTGTATATCATTCTATTCTACTAAAGTAATGATAGTGCAGTGCAAGTGCATGGTGGACACTCTTCTGTAATAATTCGTTTTTCTAATAGATTGGATTTGAGTAGGCAATCATATTTTCCCGCGTTTGTTGCAAAACGTTCTTTAAATACTCTTCCGCATGCGTTAACACAAATTTTCGGTATTCTTGATTTGTTATTGATATATATATTTCACGACAAAACATTTTCATATCATTTATCTATGTTCTTTAAATTATTTTCATGAATATGTATTGATGAAATTAGTATATAACAAGCGATGAGGAGATTTATTTTGCACTCGAAGATATCCGCGTAATTATACGAAATACGTTCGGTTATCAGTCAAAACCCAAGTCACGTGGATAGAAATGTCTGTGGCAAAATAACACCGGAATGCCCTCACGGTCATCCGCTGTAAAACAATGAAGTTGAATATTTACCTATCATGATCCAATATCCAACATACAAATACATGCGCAGATAAGTAATTAAAAGACCCCTTGATTTCATTTTTTGTTAAAATCAAACTAAAATTGATTATGAACGCTTTAAACCTTTATGTGGACCAATTTGAAAACCGGGCTCAAAATCAAAATCTAAATACACGGTTAGATTCACCAAAGCAAAGAACAATAATAGTCTATTTTATTTGTTAAAATCAAGCAAAGTTTAATTTTGGACCCTTTGGACCTTCAAGTGGACCAAATTGAAAACGGACCCCAAAATAAGAATCTATAAATATAGGTTTAGATTCTGCATATAAAAAAAAAACCCAAGATTTCAAGCCTATGAATTAAACCCCATTGAATTGGTCAAGAAATGAGCAACGTATGCAAAGTATAAGAAAAGTATTTGTTTTACGCCCTTTTCCTAAAACGATTCATTTTAGATTATACTGAAGTTATTGTCCGGAAACCAGAAAATCCTAGTTTTTACCGATGTTTTGGTCCGTAATTCTTGAACGTTTTGGACCATAACCCCAAAATCAGTCACAACATTTCTTATGAAGTATGGAACCTTGTGGTACAAATTCATTGAGATCCATACACTTATAATTAAGTTATTGTCCTGTAACAAGACAAATGTTTTTTTGTCCTTAATTCCTACAAAGATGGGACAATAACCCTCAAATCCATTCCAACCTTCCTTATGTAGTATGAAACTTTGTGGTACAATTTCATAAAGATCCATACACTTACATGTATACTCAAGTTATTGTTTGAAACCAAATGTCTTCGGACTACCACGACAAACGTCATACCATTATACGACCGCAAAATCACTCTTTTATGCAAGGTTGTGCATGAGATGGCAATGAACGATCGCTTTTTAATGTCCAGTGGCAAATTAAATGCATATTCAGGACTTGAACATGTTTTTGTAATATGAATTATTAACCCTGCTTTGGATTAGCCGGACGTGCTACTTCGCGATGTTATTGTTCGCAGGAAGACATGTTATCCTACGCGGATTCAATATTTTGACTCCGAGCCGACCAGTCTCTGCTCCAGTCTCTGCTTTTACTTATTAATGCCGCGTGCTTGTAGAGAAGCAGCAAAAAACAATTTTAAAAACTTTGGTTTGACCAGATCGAAATTCCCATAACCTCCGCAATTTCATGGACATCTTCACATTACAGGTTGCAACACTATGCAATGTCATTGGGTTCCAAAAAACGTTTAGAAAACTATGTCAGTGTGCTTTCCCATAGGGTTTTATGCAGAACAATAATCGGAAATCTATGGTGATGTGCAAAATAATTGTCAAAATCAAACTCTTAACTGAACAAAGTGACTGTATCCAAGTTGTTGTTATTGCATGAATACTGTCTTAATTTTGATATTTGTTTTGTTTTACCTTCTTAATTTCTCGATCATTTATACCGAAGTAACTACTACATGGTACATGTAACCAATGTTTTACGTGGTTTCATGTGAAAGACAACTCTGTTCTTATGAACTGATTTTACACCACCCAGGTATGAGTTGGGAGTATCACTCGAATATATTGGCCTGTTTGAAGTCAGGAGCCTTTAATTCTGTTGTTGTCGTCGGTAGCTGTATGCATATTTGTTTGGTTTTTTTTTCTTCAATTATTGTTAATCATAAAGGGACACCATTAATAAAATTATATTATTTTGCACGGGGTAGTAGTGGGGATAGACAGGTTTTGAAAATGAAAAGTCTAATCTGGTGTAAATAAAAAAACAGGCACAAGAAAATGAAAAAGAGTGACGCTACAGTACCAACAGATTAATGTACTGTTGTTTTCCACTCCTAACCCTCCTGATAAAGATAAACCAGAAAAGTGCTTTGGACGCAATAAATTATTAAAATTTTCCATTTTGTCACCAGGAGCGAAAGAAGTTAAGTAACCATATGCTGGCAAATTATTGAAGCTCACGTCTTAATTGATTGTCATAAAATAAAGAGAAACGTATGATTACCAATAACAATCTACTGGAGACAGAAAACGTTGGTATAGGCAACTATTATACTGGTCTGGATTGGGGTCCTTCATTTCTGTATTCTTTAATGTTTTAGGCCATTTTTCTCTAATCATTATACTTTTTGCCAATTATTCTCTATTCTTTATATTCTAACACCGCATTATTCTCTTTTCTTCATTTTTTGGTCCATTTTCTCTATTCTTTATATTTTTTGCCCATTATTCTCTATTCCGTAACCAACCCGTGCACACCCTTTAGTATAGGTCACCATATAGCCTTCGCAAAGGAGTAAAAGTCATCACGAATAGGCCCCGTTTGGCAAAATGATTGAATGCTAATCGCATTTTGAATTGTGAACTTTCGGTATTTGTTTTTCAATCAAACGATCTTGATAAAAAAAAACAGATTATCGTAGTGAATGTTCGTGTAATAGTAGTAGTAACTAGACCTAGGTCATCAGTTCTAATCAACTTAGATTACTAACCTTTCAAAACTTAAAAGTAAAGATCATGCATCCTTATTGTTCAGAATTGATAAAGTCTTTTCCATTCGTCGACATTATATCCGATTTAAATACTATTGATCTGATAACCGCTGTGCATACTTTAACGACAGGGCTAGTTTTCTTATCAGATAAGTAGTAACCTCCCTTGTTAATGTGATGTTGTAATCAATCGTTTTATTTTACCATCTTTATATAATATTTTTCATTGTATTATTTAAATTTGTGATTCATTTAATGTCTGAATGTAATAATTTTATATTTTATTATAAATAAAAACAAGGAAATTTGAAAGTCTTTGATTCATTAATCACCTTAGTTCAAATCATATGTCAGGCGGTCTATTCCGTCTACATTAAGTAGTAAGTACACCGGGGTATCAATGGCTATGAAAAAGAAAAAGAAAACATTGTACAACGTAAAACGAAAAATAAAGAAAGCGAAATACAGAAATTGAATCCAAATGTAGATGCTTTTCTTGTTTAGTGAAATCAAAAACGAAAAACGAAAACACTTTTGATTTTCAGTTTGGTTTTTGAAAAATCAAAAACGAAAAATGAAAACACATTCGTTTTTCGTTTTGGTTTTTTAAAATTAAAAACGAAAAACGAAAACACTTTTGTTTTTCATTTTGGTTTTTGAGAAATCAAATACGAAAAATGAAAACACTTTCGTTTTTCGTATTTTTTTTTTGATATTTCAAAACGAAAAACGAATGGACGCAAATATACACGGACCGTTACGGACGACATTTTCGACCTTTCAGAATGCTTACCCCAGAAATCCTTTACCCTCACGCTGTATGACTATCCAATAGCTATTTATAATAGCAGAGTCTATAATCCCTAGACATACAGAACTGCCGAGGCAATGGGTTGGAAGGTGGGTGACCCCACTGCATATTTTATCAAATTTGACTTTTTTCTCCCGTGTTACGGACGAAGTTATCGACCTTTTTAAATGCTTACCCCAGAAATTCTATACCCTCATGGTGAATAACTATCCAATAGCTATTCCTTAAGGCAGCGAATCTCTATGCATAAAAAACTCCAGCGACGATGGGTCGGAAAATGGGTATCCCAAAAGCATATTTTATCAAATTTTACTTTTTTTCCCCGTATTACGGACGAAGTTTTCGGCCTTTTAAAATGCTTACCTCAGAAATTCTTTACCCTCATGGTGTAGTACTATCCAATAGTAATTCCTTAAGGCAGCGTCTATAATCCCTAGCCATAAAGAACACTCGCGACAATAGGTCGGAAAGTGGGTGTCCCAAATGCGTGTTTTATCGAATTTGGCCTTATCTCCATGTTACGGACGACATTTTCGACCTTTTAGAATGCTTACCCCAGAATATATTTACCCTCACGCTGTAGTACTATTCAATAGCTATTTATTAGAGCAGAGTCTATAATCCCTAGCCATACAGAACTGCCCAGGCAATGGGTTGGAAGGTGGATAACCCCACTGCGTATTTTATCAAATTTAACTTTTTTCTCCCGTGTTACGGACGAAGTTTTCGGCCTTTTAAAATGCTTACCCCTGAAATTCTTTACCCTCATGGTGAAGTACTATCCAATAGCTATTCCTTAAGGCAGCGTCTATAATCCCTAGCCATAAAGAACTCCACCGACAATAGGTCGGAAAGTGGGTGTCCCAAATGCGTATTTTATTGAATTTGGCCTTATTTTCATGTTTCGGACGAAATTTCGACCTTTCAGGATGCTTACCCCAGAAATTTTTTACCCTCACGTTGTAGAACTATCCAAAAGCTATTTATTAGAGCAGAGTCTATAATCCCTTACCATACAGAACTGCCGAGGCAATGGGTTGGAAGGTGGGTGGCCCCACTGCATATTTTATCAAATTTGACTGTTTTCCCCCCGTGTTACGGACGAAGTTTTCGGCCTTTTAAAATGCTTACCCCAGAAATTCTAACCCTCATTGTGTAGTACTATCTAATAGCTATTCCTTAGGGGAGCGTCTATAATCCCTAGCCATAAAGACCTCCCGCGACAATATGTCGGAAAGTGGGTGTCCCAAATGCGTGTTTTATCGAATTTGGCCTTATTTCCATGTTTCCAACGAAATTTTCGATCTTTCAGGATGCTTACCCCAGATTTGTTTTACCCTCACGCTGTAGGACTATCCACTAGCTATTTATTAGAGCAGAGTCTATAATCCCTAGCCATGCAGAACTGCCGAGGCAATGGTTTGGAAGGTGGGTGACCCCACTACATATTTAATCAAATTTGACTGTTTTACCCCCGTGTTACGGACGAAGTTTTCGGCCTTTTAAAATGCTTACCCCAGAAATTCTAACCCTCATTGTGTAGTACTATCCAATAGCTATTCATTAGGGGAGCGTCTATAATCCCTAGCCATAAAGAACTCCCGCGACAATAGGTCGAAAAGTGGGTGTCCCAAATGCGTGTTTTATCAAATTTGGCCTTATTTCCATGTTACGGACGACATTTTCGACCTTTCAGAATGCTTACCCTAGAAATTCTTTACCTTCACGCTGTAGTACTATTCAATAGCTACTTATAAGAGCAGTGTCTATAATCCCTAGACATACAGAACTGACTAGGCAATGGGTTGGAAGGTGGGTGACCCCACTGCATATTTTATCAAATTTGACTTTTTTCACCCGTGTTATGAACGAAGTTTTCGACCTTTTAAAATGCCTACCCCAGAAATTCTTTACCCTCATGGTGAAGTACTATCCAATAGCTATTCCTTAGGGCAGCGTCTATAATCCTTAGCTATAAAGAACTCCCGTGACAATGGGTCGGATATTGGATGTCCCAGATGCGTATGTTATCTAATTTGGCCTTATTTCCATGTTTCGGTCGAAATTTTCGACCTTTCAAATGCTTACTCCTGAAATTGTTTACCCTCACGCTGTAGTACTATCCAATAGCTATTTATTAGAGCAGAGTCTATAATCTCTAGACATACAGAACTGCTGAGGCAACAGGTTGGAAGTAGGGTGACCCCACTGCATATTTTATCAAATTTGAACTCCACCGACAATAGGTCGGAAAGTTGGTGTCCCAAATGCGTATTTTATCGAATTTGGCCTTATTTCCATGTTTCGGACGAAATTTTCTACCTTTCAGGATGCTTATCCCAGAAATTCTTTACCCTCACGCTGTAGGACTATCCAATAGCTATTTATTAGAACAGAGTATATAATCCCTAGCCATACAGAACTGCCGAGGCAATGGGTTGGAAGGTGGGTGACCCCACTGCGTATTTTATTAAATTTTACTTTTTTTCCCCGTGTTACGGACGAAGTTTTCAGTCTTTTAAAATGCTTACCCCAGAAATTCTTTACCCTCATGGTGTAGTACTATATAATAGCTATTCCTTTGGGCAGCGTCTTTAATCCCTAGCCATAAAGAACTCCAGCGACAATGGGTCAGAAAATGAGTGTCCCAAATGCGTATTTTATCTAATTTGGCCTTATTTCCTTGTTTCGGACGAAATTTTCGGCCTTTCAGAATGCTTACCCCAAAAATTCTTTACCCTCACACTGTAGTACTATCCAATAGCTATTTATTAGAGCAGAGTCTATAATCCCTAGCCATACAGAACTGCCGAGGCAATGGGTTGGAAGGTGGGTGACCCAGTTTCAAATAGAAGTTTTTAAGTCGGTTTACCATGAAAAAAATTTACTTTACATCAAATATCTATATCTTTAGTCGCTAATATGAGTTTTGAAAATTGCAAATGTGGATTAAACATGCGTAAATACGAATCACATCCTGGACTTAACGGATAATACTTTATTTGAATCGTCATCATGATTTTTTTATTGGAAATACTAATTACAAAACCGTAAATATGAGTTAGAAATCTGCAAACTAAAGTTAAAATTTTATTAATCGGATATACAAAACTTTTATTTTCTATATAAATCTTGTTTTCAAACAAAAAAGTCAAAAACTATGATTTTAAAGAAAAATAAATTGTCGCTCAAGTAGTTTTCCAAACGCAATTGCAGGATGACGAATTGCAGGATAGCTTTTTATAAAGAGAATTGCAGGATGAGAATTGCTGGATAGCTTGACACTAGTTTACACGGCTTAAAATTTGCACAGTCCTAGACAAATTATTTTGCGTTAATTTAAGATTGGTCTTCAAAAAGTCGTATTGTGTAGTTTTTTAATGTTATCGTTTAACTATCAAATTTGACTAAAAATGCAGATCATGAGTGGCATGCAGTTTGACTTGTTTTTCAAAGGCTGCACTCAATTATAGTTCTTTTTGTTATTTTATTCAAACATCACACATAATTCTTGATTCATTGATCGAAAAAACTAGTCATAAAAGTCTTTTTGTGACAAATTTTGAAGGCACAAAGTATTGTAAATAAAGGCAACAGTAATAAACGTAAACGAGGACATTTTGTGTTTCAACGGATTCCAACATCATACTAGGAAGCTCTAATGTATAAATTGTATCGTAACTACTTTAAATTGATAGAACTGCAATTTATCTTTTCGTATACACAAGTTTTTGTGAAATAACATTTTTAAACGATTCTGTAAAGCTTTCAAAATATCTACTATTAAATAATTAACTTTAATAATTTCCGGAAAGTTGTGTCCGGTCCCTGATTGGGCTGAATGCTTAGTTTTCCTCATAGAGTTAGGACTTGATACTTTACTGTATTTGTTGATGTTTTATTGTTTCTGGGTTGTTTTTTTTTTTTTTGGTGTTCGTAATTCTTTCTGAGGTTGTGTTGATATAGTTTTATTTCTATAAGAGGCAAAATAAGTTTTTGAGTTGTATAGTTATGAAATTGGGATCCGACAAAATCCCAAAAGATTACAAAACTGGAAAGTCCGTTGACTCTTGACAATAGCATTTAAAAGACACATACATTAAGTTTAATCCTTTGATAGTGTTATTTTCTCAAAACAGAAGTGGGTCAGTTGTCTTATTAACCCTTACAGTTAATCGAGGTATTTTGACACAGTTGATAGGTGGAAAAATGAAATTAACTCTAAATTTATGATTGTGACTTTGGTTCATTCGAGGGGAAGTTTGGAAATTTTTATTATAAAAGTTAATACGAATGATGAATAAGCCAACATAACATAACGGTTTTCATCGTCCTAGGCTAATTGCAATTTGAAATACAGAACTTTCTCAAAGACTTCAAGAAAACCATTTTTCCAAGTCTATAATTCGAAGTTCAGATATATGAAGATGTCCTGTCACTCTATAACCATGATAACCCACATTTCAGTTAGTGCTTATATTTCATACATCCCAGTGTGCTTGTGATAAAGGATACTACCGAATCTAGAATGGCTGTGTCATATCTTGTCCTTTTCTTTGATTTTGACACATATTGTAGACCTCAAACAAAAATCTATGACAAAAATCGCATGATGATTTTAAATTTCCAATGTCAATGTCCCAGTTCTCAATAGTAGCATACCCTCTGCTCCATCGTTTGGCTTTTGTCTATCTCATAATACCTTAGGCTCATGCATGCTAACACAGTACCGACTTTATGAACGAAGGGGTGCTCCTGACACAAAACTGCTTATAAAAGAGGCGGCAGATACCAAAGAGATATTAAAACTTAATAGTCGGAAGACAATCTCGCCATTTTCTACATAAGGAAATGCCTGTACCAAATCAGGAATTTAACAGTTGTCTTCCATTCGTTTGATGTGTTTGAGCTTTTGATTTTTGCCATTTGGTAAGGGACTTACCGTTTTGAATTTTCCTTGGATTTCGGTATTTTGTTATTTTACTTTTGACAACGCCATGGTAAAAGTCGAAGAAGGATGTAAATGCAAATAAAACTCTACAAAACACTACATATATAGAAACTAAAGCAGGTCAACACGAACCTAACTGAAAACCGTGGTTTATCTCATGTGTCCCCCAACAATTAGCAGATTCTGCTCCACATGTGGCACCTGTGTGTTTTACTACGAATTCGGGTATATGAACAGACTTATGAGGAAGAACCGGCGACAGAAATAGACACAACGATAGTTTTACAGTCACCATCACGAATCGCGTTACCTTTTAGCTTTACCGTGTCTGAACTCACTAGCAACATCTTTTCGCGGTTAAGATATTGAAATACTAAGTAGAAACTAAATTTATCATTTGCGTCCCATTCCTGTTTGTGCCATTTTGACTAGAAGAGAGGCGAAAGATACCAAAGGGAGGTTAAGCAGATCCTGCGCCACATGTGGCACCCGTCGTGATGCTCAAGTCAGTACAAACCCGTTGATAAGTCTAATTCGGTAGGTCAAATTCGAGGGAAAGGGGACGGGATTGTAGTTACGACAATTGGAACATATCCGTTGTCAGCTGTGAAACAGACATTTCATAACGGTCAACCAACTCGTGATGGCGTCCGTAAAATTTACGAAGTAATAATTTCAACTTTACCACTTGGAACTCTTGGTTTAATAGCTTCCTGTGAGCAGCACCTCTCTTTCAACGAAATTATGATAGGAAATACAAGCCCTGGAATATCGTATCAACTGGGAGATATATACTTCGTATGCAGGCGCTGCTGGAATGTTGCTACATTGAAATGGAAAGTTCACAATTGGGAAGCTGAAATCATCTCTTTTATTCGTAAAGTTTTGTTTAAATCAACCCTCATTGTCAATTTCTAGATGTAATTGATGAGGCAGACTTAATTGTATCTGTTGTATCCTTTATCTCAAGTTCGATGGGATAGATGCGTTTAACATAATCACCAAATTTTGAATAATTTAGTGAGAGAACATCATCTATATAGCGGAAAGTTAAGTTAAAGGATACTGCTAACTTCTTAATTGTGATTTGCATGGCGTGTGATGCATGCATAACAAACGACGCATATGCTGTTGAGCATCCGATCTCAACTCTTTTTGAAATTCATAGGATTCCCTCAGTCTTTGTTTGAAAACACGGGTAAAAATTTTAAATTAATCTATATTTGTTCATATGCTTGCATATATTGTAATAAAAAAGCTATATTCAAGCAAGAAAACAGGACTTCAGACTCTTAAATAGATTCAGGTTTGGGGTAACTTGATATACCAACACTCCAAACCTTTACTGGGATTCAAACTTTATTCATTACTAGTAATTACAAATACAAATCTGAAGAATGTTTTACCAAAAGCAGTGCGATATCAATGCTAACCCAAGTTTAGGTATCAAATCAATTTATGTAGACTAGACTGTAAGGCAGAACAATCACGACAATAGGAAATTTTCGACAAACTATTATCATGGTATCATGGCAAGCGTATACTGTCCATCAGAGATGGGTTTTTCTTGACTTTTGTTGAGGGATATTTAGAGTTGCAATTTACAGGACAAACTATTCCTTTCTGAACAGGGTTCATTTGTCATTTGTCCTAGAAGCGCCCCGATGTTCCAGTTGTTTTATATTCCCATAATTTTATATTTAAATGTATATTCTGCAATGAAGAAATGTTTCGAAATGTCCTATGATACTGGAAAAAGCACGCTACATGGTGTACACAAATATTCGACCATCACTCTATTCCATTGCAAAACAAGTCAAATGTTCGAAGCTTAACATTCATATTTGCAATATTATAAGGATTTGTGGTTTGAGAATTTTGTCGTGTTCGTTAACCACTATAGTGAAACTTTGGACCAATGTTGATGTTAACGAACACGACAAAATTCTTGTTATAACGTTCCCACAATACAGAAGTAATTTGAGGTCTGAATTACTTATTAAAGTAGAGTTTTTAGCATGTTTAGTGCGATGTTATTAATAAATTATCCTGCTTAGAAGAGATTTTCTTGTCTTGTGTCATTAAGTTCGGGATGAACAACCGAAGCTTTTACAATTTCCAAGCGGATAAAAGATGGTTTTAGTCATCAACATGTCTTTGTAAAACTATTAGTCTATTTTATAATGAATTATGTTCCTATTGATGCATTTTATTTAAAAAAACAAATTCATGACATTGTTTAAAATCAAATATTAGTCTGTTTTGAAAGAACTTGTGTTGCCAGTTGGCATGTACCGAATTCAACCTATTTACCCAAAACTCAAATTTTCCACATACATTGAGGTATAATGGATAGTTACATTAACGAATACATATTTTGTTCATATTTGTCTATACATTTTGTATTGTTTTGACGGCTGTTCTATAAATTTGAAAAAAATACATCTTTATAAAATGAAAATCACCCCCCTTTTTGTAAAACCGCATAATTTTACCCGGGAAACTCATTTAATGATGGTTTTCCACTTTTTTTTTTATGAAAATTAAAAATTGAATAAAGATGAAAACATAACCAAGTTTGAAATCATTCTACTGCAAAAAGGGTATTAGAATTGGAAATACACATTCAATGATTTTATTCTCATGAAAATGGTTAGTGACCTTTGATCTTGATTTCTGAAAAAATGCACCATATTTTCTTTTGACGACCAAATTAATTTTGAAGTACACATTTTCGAATTGAATGATATATGATATAGCCGTGTACTATTTTTGACGATTAAAATTTGAAATTTGTTACTCTGGTCACTGGGCTAATATTTCAACACTATACAATTAAAGACTTTTTATAAATGACGTTTATTTAAATATGTATTATGCACGTTTCTACGGAAGCGTATTAGCGCCACACAACTTTTTTTATATTTCTTCCTATGTTTGCGTTTAACGCAAACCTTTGCGAAATAACGCAAACATTTTGCGTTAAAACGCAAACATTTGCGATGTAACACAAACCTTTGCGTTATAACGCAAACATTTGCGAAATAACGCAAACCTTTGCGCTATAACGCAAACCTTTGCGTTATAACGCAAACCTTTGCGATATAACGCAAACCTTTGCGATATAACGCAAACCTTTGCGAAATAACGCAAACGTTTGCGTTATAAAATAACGCAAATATTTGCGAAATCACTCAAAACTTTGCGTTCTAACGCAAACATTTGTTTTATCTTACTTCTTATTTAAGATTCAAAGGAAGCAGCAGTTATCAATGGAGGAGGCTGCATATATTAAAATTTATCTTCTTTGTACTCATTGCAAAGTAAAATGCTTTACTAGTTAACTAATGATGAGCAGGATAATAGATATAAGAAGATGTGGTATGAGTGCCGATGAGAAAACTCTCCATCTAAGTCATAATTTGTAAAAGTAAACCATTATATTTCAAAGTACGGTCTTCATCACGGAGCATTGGCTCACACCGAACATCAAGCTATAAAGTGTCCCCAAAATGATATACATGATAATACATGTACATATATTACAATGAAAATTGAGTAAATTAAAGTTATACCAAAGAAAAAAAACAACCCTGCTAATATAGCTATAACCGAACATAAATATATTTCCAAAGTAAGCTCTCGTTTGAGGATTGTGTCAGGTTGGTTACTACCCTTTTGCAATAAATGAATAAAATGAAGATGATTTATTAATAAAATTATGTTCTCTCCATTTAAATTGCTACCAAGTTACCACTCTAGATTGAAAATTTCATGACTTTTTATCAAAGAATCCTTATCATATTCTGAGATTTTAAAAAACGATTTCTTACATCAAAATTTAAATTAAATTTTCTTTCTTAATAATTCATTTTACAGCAGAAAGATCATTTTGTCTATTTGCCTTGACAGTTTTACAATTGCATGACATTATTTTTGCTCTTATCTACTTAATCAAAATTTTAAAAATGTTGGCCTTTCAAATAAAATATGCCTATAACATATCTATTTTCTTGTTAAATTATATACTTTTCTGATTCCTATGCATATTTATTATAATGACTTTGTCTTGTATTTATGGTTCTTTTCCTAACTAGATCACAACAGAAATTTAATGACAGACGGGCATATATACAAAACTTAATGAATAATTGAAATCAAGATGTTTGCGTTATAATGCAAAGGTTTGCGTTATGTCGCAAAGGTTTGCGTTATGTCGCAAAGGTTTGCGTTATATCGCAAAGGTTTGCGTTATAACGCAAAGATAGGAAGAAAATTATAAAAAAAATGTGTGGCGCTAATACGCTTCCGTATTTCAATATTGACCCAATAATATTATATTTACTGATACCATTTGCAAAAGTTTGGGGATTGCCTTTGGGCAATAAAACTTATACCCTAATTTTCTTATTCATTTCTCAAATGACAATATTTTGATGATCTTCAAAGGAAAAAACAAAATTGAACTTGAATCAGTCGTTGTTTCGAAGTGTGCAAAACGAACGATCGTTATTTCCATAGTGTGATGAACTCTGGGTATATTGATTTGTTGTTTTAATTAAACCATACAGTATAAAATTTTGTGCCACAATTAGTTGTTCTTTCTGTTTTCCTCCTTTATCGACGCTGTACATATAGGAAAAAACAAAGTTTAGATATCAGTTTTATGTAGAAAGGATACTCGATATGTCTAGGATATAGCATATATTGAATTAACCTATTAGCTAATGGAGCGTTCTAATTAGCATTAGAGGATTATTAATCCGATTTTGCTATCAGTGAATGCGAATTTTTTTATACAGAATAATTTGTTATTTTTAATGTTTTTGTTACATGTACCTATTTTATCTTAATTTTAAGTCATATGTTACTGCGAATATAAAAAAAGTTGACTATGTTTTATATACATGTGTGTATAAATTGGACCTTTTTTTGTTAAATCCTGTATATAAACCAAATCCTCAGAAATGTACTGCTATTGAATTATTGTCTTACCGTACGCTAATTAGTCGACAGCTTTACCATATGCAGTGACCTTTACCAGGAAACTTATCGTTCAAACAAAGGCAACAGCACAGCTCAAGTGCGAGAGTATAATCGTGAAGACAGAAAAGGTTAACACACATGGAATGTAGATTGTGTTAATTGATTCTAAAAGACAAAGAAATGCACCAAATCATTTAGCAACAGTTATGACAGAGTTCAATTTCCAAATGGAAACGCATGGAAAATATTAAAAAAACTCGCTCTATCATCTCACTTATTTTCCACGTGCTCTGTAATGGCCTGACCACTAAGTATAACCGATGATTGGGCTCAAGCAAGAAAGACTTTCAGGTGCTGATACTTTAATATTGAACCAATCTGATATATGGTAAAAAGCTGAAATACAAAATAAAATACAAATTTACAATGCGTAGAATTAATTTTAAGATGAACGAAATGTCAAATATAATTGATAGCACAGTCCGTTGAATGCGAGAACATGTTATACTTTCAAGACAGTTAAATTTCCAGTATTTCACGGTGAAAAGGTTCAAATATATGAAGAGCAATCTGAAGGCTTCAGATACAATGTTATAAATTTAACTCACTCTGTGGTTAGCCACGAATTGTGTCCAAGATGACGTTTGTCCTTAGAATGTTCTCCAGTACTGGGATGACCTTGCAATTCAGTTCGAGATACGTGTAAGAAAGGGAAAAGGTAACGATGACACGATGTTTTAAGGTTCTTACAACTTCTTATAAGGTTTAAAGATGAATAATCCTCCTAGACTGGAACACATACTAGTAAACAGATTAAGAATATATCAAACAAACTATATGAATTGAGGAAAGGCGTAATAGAATACTCCCCGTCTGATGTCTATCTGATATCACTATTCCATAAATTAATCGCATATGAATATATAAGATAAATAAATAAATCCAACCATAAAATGAATATGTACAGGTGAAATGTCCACTATTGCTCGTCTGAGAAATATCAGGTCTCAACTTACGAATTTTCACTATAAAGTTTCCTGAATAAATTCATTCCACAGGAAACTGGGTTCGGCACAGTTTCGTGTCCTTTAGAAGAAGGATGTCTCGGAAAAGATTGTTGTGTTCTGTAGAATGTGCCATTACTGCTGTATCGATAATAGGAACTGTTTTCTCCAACGTTGTATGACTGCGATATCCTCCGGTAAGTATGACGGGAGTTAGTACTTGGTCCTCGTCCGATTTGGCGAAATGTCACATCTTTGTGAGTCTCAGACGAAATTAATCGTTTCGTCCTAACGTTCCATTCTGCGGATCTAGTCGCTGTATCTGTAAAGTGGCGTCCTCGATAATTGATTTTGTCGTAGTAATGTCCAACAAAAGGTGTTACTTTGTGATGATGTCCAGATAAGACCACCGGTTCCTTTTCACTAATATTCAAGTCAGACTTGACGATCCTGCTTCCTACTCGGAGTAGAAGTTGATTGTTCAAAGGCAGATTGAGATTGGCAATCGGTCCTTCTTTCGGAATAGGTTTGTGAATGCGACTGATTTCCTCTCCATGAACTTCAGGTCTTGTTGATTTCGGAATGACATTTTCTTTATCCATAGAATTTTCTATAGAAGTCACAGACCCTTTAGAGAAATTCGTGAGTTTACCAGGCTTGGTACTAGGTCGAGTACACCCAAGGAATTGTATGGAATGCGATTTTGCAACCTTGGTATTCGAATTAAAGTATTGGTCGTTATCCTGAACAACAATTGGATTCTTGTCCTTGAAGGCTATTTCCGGTCTTGAGGCAAGACGTTGTTCTGGTTCCGTGATTGAAACGTTAGTTATCTTCGTGTTGACCTCAAGCGGAACAGTTTGCTTGTCAATGTATGTATTTCCAATTATGACCCAACCAAGTTTCAACTTTTGGGCAAATGGAGTTCTGGATGGTCCTAGGCTTTGTTCAAGGACGTGATGTGCCTCTATAAGGTCTCTTCCAATTAAGAGTAGAATTTGACAATGTTCCTCTACTGGCGGAATGCTTCCTCTGAGTTCTTTTAGATGAGGATCATGCACTGCAACTTCAGGATTAGGAATTTCGTCTCGATTATTGGGAATATCATTACACTCAATTAATGTAGGCAGATCAAATTGTACGTCACCATGTACAGATTTTAAGACGAAATCCTTTCCTCTTTTCCCGGAAGTAGCTACTCTGCCGGTGCATGTTGTAAGAGAGCAGTTTTCAGGTTTTTCCCGAACGTTGAACAGACTGAAGAATTCAGGCGAGGCAAGAGACCGGTTGCTTTGGTCGTCAATAATGGCGTACATCCAGATAATTTTGTCTGTCCTGTCCTTGTGGTACACATCCACAGGTAATATCTTGGCACAAGATTTCTCACTCTTAGGATCTTTGTGGATCTCTGTGCAGGTTGAACTCACAGAGGTTAACTTGATTACAGCGGATTCTGTTGGCTCCCCGCCGTAGGCTTGTCTGGGCGACCTAGACTGAGAACTTGCAGGTTGCTGTGGTCTAGTGATGTGAAGTGCGGTGGTATGTCGTTGACTTCCACACTCATTACAACTGATACTTGCGTTGCAGTCCCGACTTCTGTGAGTGGTTGACTTACAACACGTATAGCACACATTGTTCTGTCTTAACAGTTCTTTGCGTTCCTCGATTGATTTGGCTCGGAACGCTCAGCATTCATTCAAGGGATGCTTTGTCTTGTGTAGGATACACAGATCATGTTTTTGACTGCTGTCTCCAGTTTGCTGTTCAACATCCGTCTTATGGACGTTGACTTTAGAGTAGGTCTGAGGTGTGAACTTTGGCGCAGCTCCTTTTGTATTTGGTGTTACTTTTGACCCAAAGATGAAACCAGGATCGTTCTTTATTTTGCTAATTTCCCTGATGAAGGCAGAGAATTCTGTGAAAGGCGGAAAGGCAACTTCGTGTTTAGACTTGTATCTTGAAGCCCTTGTTGTCCACTTTTGTTGGAGTCCGTATGGCAGTTTTTCTACAATTGGATTTATCCCGGACGAAGAGTCGAAATAAGCTAGCAAACATCCAAGCTTGGGGTTTTCCTAGTGATACTCTATCTCTGAGATAATATCTGACAAATCGTAAAGGAGTGAGTTGTCCTTATTCGTCAGTGTTGGGAAGTTGACAAGTTTGTTGACGAGAGACGCCTCCATCATTTCTGGAGCACCATATCGGTCTTCAAGTCTCTCCCATAGTCTCTGTATGCCTCTTGTTGGGTTGTTGGCATTTGATGCCCTTATACTCATGGCATGTTTGGCAGACTCTGGTCCAAGCCATTTAATAAGTAGGTCTATCTGTTCCGAGTCAGAAACTTGTAACTCGTCTGTCACGTTTTTGAAGCTAGCCTTCCATGTATGGAAGGACTCTGCCCGGTCGTTAAAGCTTGTTAACCGGGAGAACAGCAGGTCCTTACGTAGGAGAAATCTAGTTATCTCTGATGTAGGATTGATTTGTTGCAGGTGTGCAACAGAGGTCTCTTCTATAACGCCTTGTTTTTGGTGTGAAACAGGAATCTCTTCTATAACGCCTTGTATTTGGTATGCAACAGGGATCTCTTCTGAAACGCCCCGTTTTTGGTGTACAGCAAGGATCTGGAACGCCTTGTTTTTGTATGCAGTTACTATTCCCAGATCTGGGATTAAAGTAACTTCTGGTGACTTAGTATCTGTAGGCAAGACAGCAGGTTTCTGTGACGGCAAGTTCAATGCCACGGATGGCACGAAGTCTGGTGCTTCATGACTTAGCTCAACCTTAACAGGAGTTTGTTTTTTCCATTGGGGCCTGTCACTTCATGTACGGCAGTTGGTACAGGGTATTTATTGACGAAATCTTGCACACGTAGGAGCGGGTCTTCCGTCTCGTCAGGGAGATCGTCTAGCGCTTGGCTGTCATCGTACTCTAGGATACGAGCCTCGGCTTCTGCGGCTGCAGCTTCTCTCTGTGCTTCGAGAAGGTTCAAATTGGCCTTTAGTTCAGCTTTTTTCCAGGCTTACACGCGCAACCTCTTGTTCCAATTGAGCTTTCCTGCGTATTACCTCCTGTTCTGATTGTGCTTTTCTTTGAGCGGCCTCCTGTTCTGCTCGGATGGCTTCTTGCTCCATTTCGGCTTTGACTTCCGTTTGTCTGAACAGAGCTTGTTCCTCTAATAAGGCCTTCTGTTTAAGAATCAGGGCATGCTTTTCGGCAAAGGCAATTTTAGACTTAGCAGCCTCTGCTTTGGCACGCTTCCTCCGTGCTAGGCTTGACATATTGGAGACGTAGGAGCTTCCGCTGTGTGAGGTTTTCTTACTCTTAGATGTCTTCGCTTTCGTGGATTTAGCCTTTGTGAGGGCAAGGCGATGCTCGTGTAATGTTTCCATGGCAAGTTCCACTTTGGACAGACGAATATCTGTTGAAAGATTACATGTATCAATGTCTTTAAGACTGTCCAACGTTCTGGTATTCTTCAAAAATGTCAGGTACTCATCTATGAGCCTACGATAATTGGTACAAGCTTGTACAATTTTGTCCTGTGCTGTTAGCTGATGCTGGAGCTCGCTAGGAGGCGTAGCCACTTCCAATAACTGGAATTCAATACTTGACCAGAGGGCCTCTAGTTCTTTATATAACTTGTCACGTTTTTCTGTGTATGTTCCTTTACCTTTATCTGTGAGTTCACGTACTCGCCTAGTCTCGGGAATTCCTCTTAGTGTGCAACGTCAGACGGAGTATCGACGGGCTGTCCAGCATTTATAGGCAGTTTCGCTCTTGCTTGGAGTTCTTTTTCTTGACGCTCAGGGTCATCTTGGCGTTCTGCGTGTTCAGGATCCATGTTTCCTCATCAACTAACGGATAGTAAGATTAAACATAAACTGTTGCAAACGTTGACGGTTTGCTGCCTGGTACACACAAGCTGTGTTGCGGTATGGCGTTGTAACAGTTGCGAACGATGCTACGTTGTAGTTCCTTCTCTAGATACGTATAGACAGGTTGTCGTCAATTTACTGTACATCAAGGGATGACGGGTTCTTGCAGGGCTCAACAGGCGACGTGGAGTGGCGTTATCTGTGAGACACAACAGGCAATTTGTAGACTTTTTACTGTAATGGCCTGACCACTAAGTATAACCGACGATTGGGCTCAAGCAAGAAAGACTATCAGGTGCTAATACTTTAATATTGAACCAATCTGATATATGGTAAAAAGCTGAAATACAAAATAAAATACAATGCGTAGAATTAATTTTAAGATGAACGAAATGTCAAATATAATTGATAGCACAGTCCATTGAATGCGAGAACATGTTATACTTTCAAGACAGTTAAATTTCCAGTTTTTCACGGTGAAAAGGTTCAAATATATGAAGAGCAATCTGAAGGCTTCAGATACAATGTTATAAATTTAACTCACTCTGTGGTTAGCCACGAATTGTGTCCAAGATGACGATTGTCCTTAGAATGTTCTCCAGTACTGGGATGACCTTGCAATTCAGTTCGAGATACGTGTAAGAAAGGGAAAAGGTAACGATGATACGATGTTTTAACGTTCTTACAAGTTCTTATAAGGTTTAAAGATGAATAATCCTCCTAGACTGGAACACATAAACAGAATAAGAATTTATCAAACGAACTATATAAATTGAGGAAAGGCGTAACAGAATATGCTCCATGATTCTGTCTTAATTGTTGATTTAGGTCGCGATCGGTAAACCTCAACACCAAAACCTGAGATTCAATTGCCTACCTAAACTTTCATTCAACAATCACCGAATGAAATATTTTTTGTCGATTATACGTTATGGATTTGTAATAAATGTATAAAAAGGTACACAGAGGACTTACTATAGTATATATGCATGCATTGGTCCTGTACTGGTTTAGCATGTTTCTCGTGTATATTTTTTTAATCTATTGTTTGTGGAAAAGGTAATCCATATGTCAAAATTTGGGGTAATTTGCTAATTTCCATAGCGGCCATTTTGCCTTATCATGACGGCATCCATTACAATAGGATTATATAAGCCCCTAAAATAAAAATGCCAATATGCCAATACCTATGTCGAATGAACAATGTGTTCGCATATAGGTGAATTGTACATGTTTTTAGGCTTCTTTCCGTGTACCAAAGGACCTTGTCTACTCTGAAATCTTTCGGCCTTTTTAGTTTAAAAATCGGAAGCGTAACAATAGTATAATTGCTATATAAAATCATATAAAATGACGGAAAATCGTAAAATAGCAAGATTCAAAACAGAAATGCATATGCAAGAAGATATGGTTCATGATTTGTTCGCATATAGGGAAACACCTTGTAGGCCAAATTCTTTTAAAAACATGATGATTTCAACCTTTCCATTTCGTAAAAAGTCAAATTTTAAGCATTTGCCTTTAGAATTACACAGCATTTTTGTAAATATCCGCCAAAGGAAGTTTTTAAAGATACATTAGTTTTAGATACATGACGGAATAGGACTGGATTATCCGCAAATCTAAAATAAATTATATTTTCAATCTTAAGATAAGGGAAGTAATTTGATCAAAAGGGACAAAGTCACGTGGTGCAAATCATTTGAATAAAGTACCTTTGATTTTGTCATATGTGTTATCAATTAGTCTATTAAGCCAAGAAGACCTATTTTTAGGACAATTCCTAAATATGTTTGCTCAACAAACAAGAGGGCGCAGGACATTTTTGTCGAAAATTTCAAAACTACTAGTGAACATTTTAGTGCCGACATTATAACACGTTTTAGATAGATAATTATGTTCACTCGTATTTTCGGGCTAAAACCGGGGTAATCTCGGGTACCCTGGAAGGGTAAGCAGATCCTGCTCTACATGTGACACCCGTCCAGTTGCTCATGTACTACAAACCCGGTGTTAAGTCTAATTCGGTATTCACATTCCAGGAAAAGAGGACGGGATTAGGGTTACGACAATTGGAATATATCCGTCGTCATCTGTGAAACAGATATTCCATAACGGTCAACCAACTCGTGATGGTGTATGAAAGATTTTGGAAGGGATGATTTCAACTTCACCACTTAGAACTCCTGGTTTAATAGTTTCTTTGCAAGCAGCAAACTTCTATCAAGAAAATCATGATAGGATAGGAAATGCAAGCTCTGGAATATCGTATCTAATAGGGGATATATACTCCATGTGCATGCGCTGCTGGAATGTTGATTCATAGATATGGAAAGTTCTCATTTGGGAAGCTGTACTCATCTGTTTTGTCGTAATGTTTTGCTTTGAACCGACCCTCATTGTCAATTTCCATATATAAGTTAAGATATGATGCAGACTTTACTGTAATTATTGTATTAAATGTCACTGACGAGGTTTACATTATATGTAAACTAATGGTCATAAAACTTTTAAAACACTGAGACACCATAACAACCAAACAATTCTGAAACTCAGCTTAAAATTTTATTCTAGTTTTCCTTTTACATTCTGTTTCCTACGAAATATTAGGTAACAAAATTTTAAGAAAAGTTTAAAACAGTAGAAGCCCAAGACTAGTCCAACTGTGAAAAACAGATAAATATCGAACATATAATAAGAGTACCACGGCATATCTAGCGATGATGGTCTAAAATGTTGTTTTCCATATTTGATTACCAGATCTATCCAATAGGCTGCTCTTTGCGACGGTGTTTGTGGACGACTGTGGAATATTTCAGACGCTACTTTGATATTGCTTATAAAAGTTTTATTAAACGCTACTTTTTCAATTGTTTTAACTAATTCGTCTACAGAAAATTTTAAAATATC
>JAASAO010000069.1:0-49902 GCA_017311375.1 Mytilus coruscus | reverse complement strand
CTTATTTTTGTTAAAATTAAGAAACATTGGGAAATTTTTTGGGAATTTTAAAATTTATTTTTGATCCTTTGTAAATGTCTTCTAATTTAGCTAATAATATTTTTTAAAAACAAAAAAAAACACCAAAGTAAGACTTTTAAGTTTTTAATTGGTATTTTTAGCACTCAAATGCAACTAATTTTAAAGATATTTATTTTCGACAAAAAATTTGGATTTTTCACAAAAATATTTGTATTTTTCAGGTATTAAACATGTGAAGACGTGTTTGGTATTTAAATTCAGCGTTTGTATTCAAAACAAGTTCATTTTTCCCTTGTTTACTTTTATCTTTAGTTTCATTTCTTTACAATTCTTTTAAGTTTTTGTATGCTTTCTTGGTTTTATTCTAAAAATTTGCATAATTTCTAAATTTTTTATTTGGGTTCCCTATTAAAATTTTTTATAATCGCTAATACGTTTATAAAGACGTTCTATTACGTTGCAGGTTTACCCGGTTTATTTGGGTTCACGGCTTATTTGTATGTCCTTTATTAATTTGTTGTCCTTTCTCAGTTTTTATAATGGTCTTGTTTTTTATTTTATTCCCTTATTTTGTTTGTTTCTTTTTTAATAGAATTAATGGATTG
This sequence comes from Mytilus coruscus, assembly GCA_017311375.1. Classification (NCBI taxonomy): domain Eukaryota; kingdom Metazoa; phylum Mollusca; class Bivalvia; order Mytilida; family Mytilidae; genus Mytilus; species Mytilus coruscus. The sequence continues at coordinate 49,276 of JAASAO010000069.1, read as the reverse complement.
TATTAACGTTCCTTTTTTATTTTAAATATGAAATTAAATAATTATAAGCCTTTAAATTAAAATTTCATTTTTTAAACTAAGTTCTTCTTTTAAAGCCTACGTGGTTTATTGTTAATGGCACTTTAACTTTTGATATTGTTAACCCACTATTAACTTTTAATTTATTAATTGGTATATTAAATTTTTTGAGTAAAAACCTGTTGCATGTTGGGAAACCATAACAATATTTGCATGGAATTGATAAATAATAGACCCTGGTGGTTTGACTGGCAAAGTAATATTAACATTACCACCAAAGTTCAATTGAAGTGGATTTAGGCAATCATAGGCAACCGTACGGCCTACAACAATGAGAAAAACCCACTCCGTATAGTCGGACTATAAAAGGCCCATACATGAAAAATATGAAACAATTCAATGAGAAGACTAACGGCCTAATTTATATCAAAACAATTTACAAAAACAAATATAACAGACACGAACCAACGACAACCACTGAACTACATCCTCCTGACTTGGGACAGGCACATACAGAATGTCAATACAGCCTGGTAATATTAGAAGGAATTGTGAGAGTAAAAGTGTAATACATTTTAGGATACTCTCCGACACACTTGTGTAGTCAACTGTGCTAGCACCGTTTAGACATATATTTGATGAAACAAAATAAAAATACTAAAACTCTATAAAAACAACCACAAAATAACAAAACGATACGCAAGTTTCGATTTGCACGCATTTAGCTTAAGGCAGCTAATTTGGACTGAATGCAAATTTGTAAAAAAAGATCATTGCAGAATTTAATCTTCTAGTTGATTGCCTGAATATTTTGCGTATGTCGCTTGTTTACCGTTATCCTAAAAAATAATATGTCCGCTATAACTATAATGTCAATCAATATATCTAAAACAGTAATTCTAAGTTTAAATTGGTTGTAGTTATAATTATGTCAGCTTTCCCGTAACACTCATCTTTTCAGTTTTTCTCCTGTTGGGCTTATGTATAATTAATTAAATTCATGTCTTTATATTTTGTTTTAAACTCCATGGATAACTTGGATTTTAAAAGATTTCAAATTTTAAATAAAGGCAGTCAGGAAAAAGTTACCGATTCACAAGCATACATCTTTATTTTCGACTAGGTTTGTATGTTAAAATTGGTGTGTGCAGAGATGATTTGGCCGAAAAATTACAAGTATGATGAGTACCTCAGGTGACACAGCTTGAAACTGTCCTATTTGTACGCTGTCTTTTAGGGTTTGTATGCTTTTGGGTTGTGTTTCCTTTTAGTCATTTATTTTACTATCATGGTGCATTAGCAATTTTAAAACATCCTGACAGATCTATTATTTAATAATTTCAGTACCGAAGCCCTGGCTACTGTTCGAATGGTGCTCTCGGGATTTGTTGTCCACGAGCAGCGGTACCACCACCCCTATGGTAAAACAGTACGATACCGTGCATACGACATAATTATGCATGAATCTATCAGCTACATATACGCTAAAACAAACTAAAAACGTGTGAGAGTATGTCAGACCAAAAGGGTCTAAACAGAACAGACGAAAGAACGATTGTGTCTTTAAGATTGTTGTAAGTACATGAATACAACTGTATGTACAATAAGTTTTTCGAACTTTGAATTGAAAGAGGATGAAATATCAGTCCTTACATCAGTAGACTAAACTAACGTTTTTAGCCATGTCGGCCATCTTGGTTGACTGACGGGGTAATCGGACACATTTGTTAAACTATATACCCCAATGACTGTGGACAAGTTTGGTTAAATTTGACCAAGTAGTTTCAGGGAGAAGATTTTGTAAAGTTAAGAGACGACGGACGTCAAGTGATGAGAAAAGATGTAGGCCAGGTGAGCTAAAAAGGACAATTGTAAAAGCTGTATAACATTATATATTCAACTATCATCGTCTAATTCCATTCAACTATTTTAAGCAGATACAATAGGTGTGCCGATGAGGACACTAAGTACATTTAAATATATATTGCAATTTACTTTAAATAAAATTAATGATTATCCTTGACATATTTTTTCGGTCAAATTAATTCTAATATGACGCACATTCTTCAAATGTATTTAACGGTTAAGCGGATTCGTCAACAGCTCTTTTAATTTGAAAGATGGAATAATGTCTATCAGCATCAAATTGCTGAAAATTCAAAACTGAAAAAATAACCTAAGTTAAATGGAAATGCGTTACATCAAAAATCTAACTATGATTATATTTTCAAAATATATTTAGTGATTATTCAAACGGTTTTGTTAACTTAAGGGAATAACCGAAACGTATGTGCACCTGAAGAAATAAAATAGATCTTTTAACTTCAAGTTTATCTTTAAAGTCATTCAAAGATTATGTGCAAAATTTAAGAAACCCTTTATACATTTATTTCAAATGTACAAAACTAATATGTTTTCTTCCAGTATAGACCTCATTACACCCGTTCAACTAAATTTTAACAATAAAGTTGTCATATTATTCATAAGAGGAAGATAAATTAGACGTAAGCCTTTGACACTTACCGGTCCATTGCATGAATTAAATAAACTTATTCATAACGGGTTAAAATATTATTGTACCTTACTAGGATGAATGTACACCTGTCTTTGTTATTAAAACATTGATTCGGTTATCTTTATCTTATAACAGATATTATAGAATATAACAGACTAAAACAAAATAAGCATATTACATAACCTGGAATAAATTTATAAGTCTCCACTTCTTAATTCTAATGTTCGTGTTGTATACAAGATCTCATGATTTATATTCACAGGCACTTGTCTCAGAAATAAATTTCCTATATACCTGTATATTAAGGTATATAGGAATTTTTTCTGAGACAAGTGCCTGTGTTTATATTGTACCATTTATGGTTAGCTTTAAAGCCAAGTTACGGTAAACACAATTAATATTAAACTGAAAAGGGGTTAAATTGATAAATTAGTTAGATGTTTTTTTTTTTTTTTATGAAAATGTGTTTTGTCCTTCACTAAGTTACAGGAAAAAATAAATTAAATGCCTTTCAAGGTTTTGAATATCGTCTTTCTTGTTCGTATTTTGTTTGCAAAACCCGGTCCAGTTTTGAAAATAAACATGACGTTTTTAATTTAATGATGGAGTTGTCTTTTACTCGATTTCAATAGAAACAATAGTACTCGTCGAGAAAACCTTGACAATGTAAAAGCTAATTTTAAAAAGGTTATACGTCGTTCGTCCTCAAAATTTGTATATTATTAAACAAAGTTGGACGATCATAAATACAACTTATACACTTATAAAATAAGAGTCAACCAATTTGATCGAATTTAATTCTAGTCAACAACAACAAAAATTTGCTCTGAACAGATTCACGCTAAAATACGATCCCAATCAGGTCTGCTAGTAGGCTTTGGTTGGCATCTCTTATTGTTAGTTTAAATGTTTTGTCATATGCTTAAAATCTAAATCAATTACACTTGATCTTAATTTGTGGTTGCATTGTGTAGCATTAAGGCACTAACCATTCATTTTTGTGAGGGTGGAGGCCAAGATTATTTATTTCTTTGGCTGACAACATTTTGTTTTATTAAATGAAAATACAAACGATATTTGCATTTACAAACAGGAAGATTTTTTAATGCAATCTTTTACTATATTTTAAAGGAAACAAATTATTGCATTATTCACTTCTCTTTAGAAACTAATTATGTTTTTCCAAGAAATTTAAATAAAAAATGTATTAAGAAAAACATGAAATTTAGAATTATAAGGATTCAGCACCTCAATAAACCACCCTTCATATGCTTTCAATTCAATTGCCGATTTATACATTGAATGTAATTGGGAAATTTTGATAAATGTACGAATGAAATGCATTTCCTGTACGGAATTACTCTTGACCCGAGAATTAGCTCTTACATGTACGTGTAAACTGAACTAGCACACAATTTTAGTTAGGGGCCAGCTGAGGACCACCTCCGGGTGCAGGATTTTCTCGCTGCATTGAAGACCAATTGTTGGCCTTCGGCTGGTGTCTGCTCTTTGGTCGGGTTGTTGTCACTTTGACATATTCCCCATTTCCATTCTCAATTTTACGAACTATTCTTATCCGAAAATGCTATTTTATCAGTTGAAGAAAATCTGCGTAGCAATAAACAGTTATAATATCTGATATATCGGAAATCATATGACATTTGGATACATTGTCAGATTCTATATGTATTTTACCATTTTCGTTCAAATACCACTGAAATAAGAATACAAATGAACAGATCTGATATAATGTCTCCTTGCGAATCTGTTACCTAAAACCAAGTACGAGATATGAACCAGCTCTGATTAATTTTCTAGGTAATGGCATGACATACATACCCTCATTCTTGAATTGCTCTTAACCCTAAATTGACTTTTACTACACAGTTCTAAAATTTTCCTTAGTAACTGAAACGACCGCCATAGATTGTTTCCATGTGGGCGCCATAGATTATTTCACCGTGGGGCGAAAGAAAGGGGTGGTGGATTTCTTCATGTATAAAGGTATACACAGATGTGCCACTGGTATGGGTCACTTTTTTGGAAAGTCAAATATATCAATAGGGTGCATTTTCATGGAGGTAATATACCAATGGGTAGACATTTATATGTCAATGGGTCATACATGTTCATCTTCTGTTAAGATGTCTATGCAAAATGTGTTCTGATTTATTTTCTTAATAATATAAATAATCCAATGGGAATAACGTCTGAATAAGATGTCTTGATAGCTGGGAAATATATATAAATTGGTTGTGATTTTCCAATGACATATAGATGTCAGACCACCAATTAACTCCTCCAATTTAGAACGTATGTAAAAGTAGCCCTACTCTGACACAAACTAGTGCTTTTGAGGTCATTGTTTACTTAAACTAACCATCACATTTGCAGAAATGATACTTTTGTGAAAGAGAAATATATTTAGATCATTTTGAGCCAAATGTACTTGTCTATGAGTTTGCATTAAAATTGAGGATTAATGCGCTCCATAGTATACTAATTTAAGATTTGCAGAAAACCAGGGGTTATTTTTAATAGTACTTGTGTTCCGAAGGTCAATTCTTTCTTTAAAGACTTTAAAGGTAGGTTGAAAATTGGCATGTAGAAAGGTGATACATGTACAATTCAGGATATACCTGGTTTCTATGAAGTTAAACTTAAGGTAAAATGTAAAGAAAGCTGTGAAAATTGCAAAATTTGGCTGAATAGATAGGGATTTTGAATTGGTGGTCTGACACCTATATGAATAGGTACAGATTTTCGCATCGATAAATATATAAATAGATTTTTTAAACCCCAGCAGGACGTTGAGACCCCACGTTGATTGTTTGCACTAATCGATTAAAAATTTTGAATGTGAAAAAGACTACAATTAACAGTAATGGTACTCAACAAGCTATCCAATCACCGATTAGCCATTCTTATTTCCGTATCTTATCCGATTTCAAAGGTACACAAAGTGTAAGAAAATAATTTGACACTTATAAAATCATTATAACTCAACAACATACTGGTGGTACAATAAACATGATATAGTTATTGATAAAATGGTAGTCTGGTCTACATGTATTATGTTTTAAGCCTGATATTTTGATAGGGTTTTACAATATGACCAAGAGGAATATCAACGTTTTTAAGATAAAAGATTTCAGAAAGAAAAGCTTGTTTGAATAAGTCTAAATTATGAAAAAATGATAAGGAAAATGCACTTTACTACATAAGAAATGATGCATAACCATTCACAACTATACATTTGGAAGTCATAAAGCGCAATTTCCTTTCACAACATTAAACATTTTAAAACTTGAAGTCCATCATATTCTTGAAAGAAACTAAATGTTATAGCTGTTATACAATGCTTGGCATTCGCTACGTAACACTGTTAAAACAAATAGTTCATCTTTAAGCGTTATAGTTCGTTAACCATTTATATCTTTGGTAAACAATATATATTACATGTATATTTATTCGGGATAAGGGCAAAATGCGTTTTCCTTTACATAAAATATTATTTTCTAGTAAATTCTCTATTCTATTCACAAATAATGATTTGTTCAATATTTGTACATGTTTCTATGACCATATGTTTCCATTTATGAAAATACCACATAAATTATTCAAAATATATAAAACTAATTTTTATTCATATCAAAAGACCAAGACCCAGACCAATACCAAGAAAACAAAATAATTATGTTAGTTGACAAAAAATGACGATTATTTTATTAACAAGTTAAGGGTAATGTAATAAAGATAGCAATCTGATCATTGCTGATATTCGAGTAATACGACAAACTTTAACGAAGCTTTACAAATTGGCAGACTGTTCGTTAATTCTTTTTGAGAACGCAAATTAAATTTTAACAAGAGAAATTCAATGTTCACATTATCAGCAAGTTCATCTTAATGCGCAACACATATAAACAACTAGGATAATCGTAAATACTTGGTAAAACAAATGTTATGTTGATTACATAATTTATGTAAACTGCAGTATAAAAGTGTGTAGAGATATTTGATATTTAGTTCTTTTGGTAAAATAATCTTCTTGAAACCGAGAAAATTAATATTTTGTCGCCTTTGTGCATTGAATGTATTGATATAGCAGGAAGTTTTACCATTCTGATTCTTTTACAAAAATCTTATGATTAAAATTGATCGTAAGTTATGCTGAAATGTGTTTGGCTTACGAGTTTTTTACTCTTAAGTTTTTTGTGAAAAATCCGCTGATTCGTATACGGTAAGCGATTTTGTTTGGCATTGAACGAAAACCAGGTTTTGCATGCACAATCTATATGTACGTCTTTAACATGAGCTTATATTTCCTTGTATTTCGACTTGAACACACAACAATGTATGCAAAGTTGGCAATTGTAATTTCTTAACAATGGAAATGCAAAAGAAAGGTTGAATCACAGTAGTTAAACTATCATTTTAAACATTGGCTATATGAGTATGAGACTAAATAGGTTATAAAACAAACCAAAGGACGGTCTGTATTTAATACTACGCCCCTGTCGTCACAGTAAGAAGCTAAATATCTAAATAACGCTCTTTACACGATTCTGCATCTTTATTGGTTTTATTCTAAGATTTTAACTACGTTCTGTTTAATGAACATGTTGATTTACAACTCAAATGAATGTCGAACGGAGTAAACAATATCGTTACAATCTTAAGCGAATTCAAACAAACGAAGGAAGATCGACATTAGAAACAAAAAAACCTTTGAATGCATGTTATTGAAATGAAATAATTGTGTGAGTTTACACCGGCCAATTTGTGTATACGTACTCACATCATTAGTCTTATGTTCTGTTGTTGTTTGTTGTATACAGCTAGTGTCAAACGTACCACATCATCTTTTTATTTTAATTTAACACAACCATTTACAAAAAAGAAAGGTTTAGCTATTGAAAACAAAGTCTGGAGATAAAGCAATACTCAATAGTAAATGATACCGTATAATACATTGACAGTGTCTGTTGTTATAAGCGGAAGCATTTAGTTTAAAGAACACAATAATATTTATGTAATGATCTAATATTGATTTACGGATCTTCCTTCTTAGGCACATTTTATAATATATCTGTATGTAATGTTAGCTGGCTTATTGACTTTTACATCTTTAAATATTCCATTCGATCGCCTATGGGTGTAATGATGGCGACAAGCAGAGTAGCTGTTCAAGTACGATGCATGTAAGTCGTGGGTTCTTTCCGTATGTGTTGAATAATAGACAGTAACATTTGCATTTTTAGCTTAAGGAGCAGCATCTAGAATCGACGATATATATGCTCAGTCAGCAATACGTTTCAGAGACCTTGCTAGAGTCTCATGTCTCATCGTGTCTACCAATTTTAGCTCTTTTAAGTTAAGACTCCGTTGTTGAGACAGGTTTGTATAGATATTTTGTCTAAAATATACACCTAATGATTTCCACTTTTATCGTGCTTTCAAAACATAAAGTCATATCGCTAAAAGACCCCTTCTAATTCATTGAAAACTGTCATTCTACATTGACAATTAAAGAACCTTTGTGAGCACGCTCACATACCCCACGGCCCCACATTGTCACTGGGCAAATAAAATATCACCATATTCATAAGTTCAAAGACTCATAACTGCTACCAAAATCAACTGATAACATGTTTCTTGTTGATCTACATGATACATTGTCACTGGGCAAATAAAATATCACCATATTCATAAGTTCAAAGACTCATAACTGCTACCAAAATCAACTGATAACATGTTTCTTGTTGATCTACATGATATGTCCTAACTATCTACAAAGTTTTATGAAATTCTGTTGTGTGGATTCAGAAGAGTTGCGATGACAAACTGTTGCAGTTATATATTAAGGTCAAAATTCTATGTTTAAATGGGCATAACTTCAGAATCTAGAAAAAAAAATTAAATCATAATTTCCTGTAGATATGCAAATCTACATAATATGTTCGCATTATCTACAAAGTTTCATGAAATTCTGTTGTGTGGATTCAGAGGATTTGCGATGACAAACTGTTGCAAAAGTACATGAAGGCCAAAATTGTAAGTTCAAAGGAGCGTAACTCCTTGAAAAAAAATTGAATCATAAGTTCCTGTCGATATTTACATCTACATAATATGTTCGCATTATCTACAAAGTTTCATGAAATTCTACTGTGTGGATTCAGAGAAGTTGCGATGACAAACTGTTGCAATAGTATAGAAGGCAAACATTCTAAGTTCAAAGGGGAATAACTCATAGAAAAGAAATTGAATCCTATTTTTCCTGTCGGTATGCACATCTACATAGTATGTCATTGTTATCTACAAAGTTTCGTGAAATTCTATTGTGTGGTTTCAGAAGAGTTGCGATGACAAGAACAGGACTGACGGACGAACTGACGGACGGACAGACGTACGGACGGGTCAAAAACATTATACCCGACGGAACGAAGGGGTACAATAATATCGTGGTGTAAATTAGATAGTACGTTAATTGTCGACAAACATATCAGTGCACACAAATACATACGATATTGCAGTTAACTGTCACACTTTATAGTGGTCATTGGAACAGACAAATCTAAGAATGCGAACATTGTTTAATGTACTAAATTCCTGTTGTATAATTCAGATAGAGAGAATACTGGCTAGCAGCTAAGAGACGAATAATTAAGTTAAACATTTCACAATATAATTAAAATTATATCTTTAACTCCCCCCTTTTTTTTCTGTTATGTCGCACAAAACGTATGACAAATAATGAATAATTTAATTAAGATTGAACATTTCAATGACTAAAAATCGATATACACAAGTCATGTAAACGATCAACATAATACTTTTCATACATCCTTTTAGCAAGTGTTGTTCAATGAATAGAAGAAAATGACATACCTTGGAATCAAAATACCTCGCATTATGGTTAAAGTAAACAAGGAAGAACTTATATTCGCTCTACATTTTAACATATCCATGGTATGACTTTAAGCCACAGAAACTACCCATGCATAACAAATTAAAGGAACTCGGTGTGGGTTTAATACATTGTTCATCTTGGGTTTAAATTGTTAAAGGAAATGACCTAAGGGGAAATACTATCAACATTCTATTTTGAGCACTAAAACAATGCAAATAAACTTGAATTAGAAGCTTCAAGAAATGAGGAAGATCAATTTAATTGCTGACAATTGTGAGCTGTCTCAAATTTAAGTATTATGCACATGTAAAATAAGTCTTATTTACTGTGTATATAAAAAATATGAAAATATACAAACGGTCTTGCAGACTGAATTAATGAGATCATTTGTTTGAAAATTTATGTACAATTTGACTGATTCTTTAACTATTTAAGTAAACAGTATGATCAAAAGAAACGGGGATAAATCACTATAGTATGAAAGAAAAATAAACACTAATCAAATTTCGCTAATAACTTGTTTGACGGGTGGATGAACAGACAAACGGGCGGCAAACTGACGCACAATCTGATTACTATACTATCATCTTGCAAACATGGGTTGAGGTGGCGATACTATTAGGATACATGTATTATAATAAACATAAGCTATTTTCGATCGCACATATGTTCAAAAGAAGAAATGGATCAAGCATCGAAATGACAACAGTACAATCTTAGAAATGAAAGAAATACGAGAAATTCTAGGAATGCTATTATAATATAAGAGACTAACAAAGATCTGACACGAAAAGACAAAACATTCATATAACACAAAGACAACAAATAATAAGAAAACAAATAATATTAAAAATATGCACATGGTCGCACGGTAGAGGATTAAACTTTTTACATGTTAACCCTATCTTTTAGTTTGATAATATACTGATAAATGAGCATGATAAAGTTTTGAAACAGAGCTTTAAAGCGAAAAAAAGTCTAAATGAAAAATTTCAAAATTGCGGAAATAAATTTTATATATATTTGCACCTTATGGTTATTGTTCTTTGTGACAATACTTCGTTTATTGTTATGTGCAGAAGTGAAGTTTGATTTTCAAAATGAAATTTGAAATATTTATTGCTGAACACACTTTACTCTGTATATATGTAATAAAACATGTCATTATAAAGCAGCAAAATAAAATCAACCAAGATCATGTATTATTAAGGCACAAAAAGAGGTTTACATAAAATATCTTCTTTATTACGTAATATGAAATCATAAAATTAAAAATAGTAATAACAAATTGCTAGATAAACAGTTGTACATGTGGGCATATATTTGTTAAAACGTATATGATTAAACATTACAAAAGATGTGTTTAGGATCTTGATTAGTATAAATATATATTTTAAAATATATATACAGATTCAACGATCAATGATTTAAGCATCTGTTATGACATATGAAGACAGTACGTCACTTTAGTATTACCCTTGGTGATCTGTTCAAATATGCACGATACATAATAGTCTGAAATTTCTTGTGTTTTGTGTTTTTTTTTTTTGTTATTTGTTTTTTTTTGTTTTGTTTTGTTTTTTTTTTGGGGGTGGGGGAGATATTTTTCTTATTTTGCTGCTGCCTTTAGTGTAAGTGGTTTAGAACGATACAGTTTCCTCTAAATACTTACGATAAAATCCACGGCTTGGAAATCAGACGCTTGGTTAAGATAAATATTTGAAATTGACTATTTGGACTATTTGTATTTTTGTAATTTTTTGTGTTACAAGAAATTATTAGTGAAAATATATTTTGATATCTAAACACATACAGCTAATGGAAAAGGACAACACGGCAAAGAACCATTGAATCACAATACCGTAGTAACGAATGTATAATGAGTCTTAATTTGGTCGAAATATTTAGTCTTTTCTAATCAGATTTGTCAGACACTGGAATATATCGTTTGTTTGAATTATTCTGCAAACTATGACCGAAACAATTGTGTCATAATGCAAATGTGTTTCCATTTAATCCATATTTCGGTCGACGAGAAGGTCAGATTTAGTATCAGTGTTCATTTATTACAAGAGGAAGTAATTAATACTGGTATACAAATTGTTTCATTATACATACACGTTTGGTATTTTGTGGAACCAATATATATCTATTATTATGACAAACAATGTATGTGTCGATACTATTATGTGATTACAACAAATGAATCCGATTTAAATGAATAGAACCATAATGTATATGTATATACACAATAACAGCTACAGTGAACAAGTAAAAACAACAAAAAACTAAAAAAAAAAAAAAAATCTGTAATTGCGAATACAAATAATCTATCTATCAGGAAAACAAGTTTTGCTTAATCATACACATTCACTGTTACTTCGTTTATCGTCAAAATAACTGTTCAATTCGCGGGCAAGATGTTAATGAATCCTCGAGAGAATTGATCCTTTAGATACTAAAAATTGTATGCGTTTATTTTGTCCGTTTGTTGTTGAAATAAAGTTTGCTATTTGTATGTCATGGTAGCTAGTACATGTGAATGAAAAATGCTGATGCAGTGCTGCGATGCCAATAAACATACATTATGTATAAAGACCAGTGCAAAAAAAAAAAAAAAAAAAACAAACTTAAATATCACAGATTGTTTGAACTTCACTAAATATTTGCGTACAATGAATCTCGAGAATCTCCATCCAGTAGCTCTTTGATACACTTGTAACAATATTCGTACTGATCCTGAAATAGAAGTAAAGTTAGGTGATGGATACGTCACTGTTACAAAAATGTTTATATATCTATTCTGCAAAAAAATAGGGTTGGGAAGAAAATATCACTAGCATTTCCTCTTCAAACCCCAAGGGCTAATAGAGAAACAGTTTCAAAATAACTAAGCTCTTTAAGTTGAATAGTCAAAACGTATAACAAATGAACTGCTATTTTGTTAACTTTTTAAGACTGGAAGGAAGTTATCAAGACTCGTGTATTGGAAATTTTCAATTAATATAATTATGGCCAAAAGAAAGAAGAGCAGCAAAATGTAACGAAACATTCCCGGTACAAAGTAATGCAAACATTGGTCATTTCAGAATCTGGTGTCTTTGTAGTGTATATTGAAATCTTAAGATCAAACAACACAAAAAACACAAGCAAGTATTGACCCCTGTAGTGCATGAGATCTATAATAGCTAATAATGTCATAAGACTGCGAAAACATGTCGCCAGAGAGTTGAGACACTAAAATATCTTATCGGTTCATCAATTCGTGTTAGCGACTGTAAGATGTGTCGATTTAAGTCTTTCTTCTTCATAACTCTGTTGGGGCAATTTTTGTTTAAGAAGAACACCCCTGTCAATGAAGTCCGTATAGTGTGCACTTGTACGACCGTATGTGAGTATGGTACTACCGGGAAAGGAGAGGTTGATAATATGAAAGTTGAAATCATCTTTACAGAGAGGCGAAAATTACCAAAAGGCCATTCAAACTCATAAGTCGAAAATAAACTGGCAACTCATTGGCTAGACTGATCAATACAAACCCCACTAAAACCGGGGTGATCCTTGTGATCCAGAAGCATAAGCCGGTTCTGCTCCTCATTTGGCTCCCATCATGTGACTCGTGTAAGTACAAACCCAGTTATAAGTCTAATTCGGTAGGTTACATTCGGGCAAAAGGGGACGGCATTGTAATAACGATAATTGGAACATATCCGTCATCATCTGTGAAACAGTTATGCAATTACGGTCAACTAACTCGTGATTGCCTCCGTAAAATTTTCAAAGGGATAATTTCAACTTCATCACTTGGAACTCCTGGTTCAATAGATTCCTTGTAAGCAACAACTCTCTATCAGCGAAATCATGATGGGAAATTCAAGCTCTCGAATATCGATTCAACTGGGAGATATTTAATCACATGCTGGTGCTGCAGGTATGTTGCTACATAGAAATGGAAAGTTTACAATCGGGAAGCTGAACTCATCTATTTTGTCGGAAAGATTTCTTCTGAACCGACCCTGCAATAGTCCATCTATGTCAATATGGGGAAAAAGTTCAAAAGTATGACGCAGTCATTCTACTTTTGGTAGTATCCTTAATGTTAAGTTCACTGATATATATGATATGTAAGCCCTCGTTGAAATATGGTTTATTGAGTGGTAGAACATCATCAATTATCTGAATGTGAAATTAAAGAACTTTGCAATATGCTTTTTCTTTTTGTCTTTAAGAAGGTTCTGTTTGACTTCTGCTTCACATACATAAGCACAGAAACAAATCGAACAATAGTGATGCAGAATTAGTACCCAACGGAATACCGACTGTCTGCTGAAATATCAGTACATCAACGTCAACAAAACCTTCGAAGATAGACTTCATTTTGATAATCCTTGGTTTACTACTTTTGTCATTCATATAATTACTTTTGAAAAAAAAAAAAAAAAAAATGATAGGGTACACATGCTTTGGAATATAGTTTCAAGTGTATAAGCTGCTGCAATATCAGCATATATAAATGGTAAGTTAACAATGAAAAACCTGATGTTATCAATGTTGTCTGACAGTTCAGCTCTCAATCATTATTGAGTATTTGAAAATATCTGATTCTTATCTTTCATTAGTATATTTCGTTGTCAACTGATGGGACTGTTCACATTTTCGCTGCAACATTTATTGTTAGAAAACATGATACACGGATAGAATTATTTTCCGTCGCTGCATACTTACAAATTCCGCTAGGAATTCTGGTCGCCTCGTTTGAATTTCTCTAACTACTTGGAATATATCGATTTCCTCATCTATCTGCATTTTTTCCAAAACCAATCGCAATGCTACAAATAGCCCACTCTTACTACAACCATCACTGAAATATTGAGAAAGAATTGCAAAATAATGTTAACATATTTTTCATAATCATAACGAATAATGATAATAATATTTAAGTATGACCTTCGTCAAAACTTTATATAGAACGTATTAAATAAAAAAATTATTTTCACAAGGTCAAATAGGTCAATGTGAGGAATTTTGATGTAACGAGCACATCTCTGTGAATTAATTCCTTTACTATAGTGTGAACATACACGGTAGAAACGTATTAGTTGAGATATGTATTGGGCATAGGGTATGTGACTGCTAAGAAATGGAAGACTGACAATTGGAAAATTTATATCATCACGTTAGAATTTATTTCAGTTTAAAGTCGTCCATCGCTGTCTATTTTAGGAAAAAAATTAAGACATAAAACATACATTCAAGTGTCGGTTGTATGTTTAATCTTAAAAATACTGAGATATATGAATTGAAAGCACTCACTGAATTGTAATTTGTATGACAATACATCATTCATTTACCTGTACGTGAACATTGGAAGACTCATTTTGGTTTGGAGAATGTTCTGTATGAAGTCGCTTCTAAGTACAATATCATGTAGGTCATACGCATTTGAATAACGACTGTCTAATAGCATATTAGTCTAGCAACTAAACAAATATGTTTTCAAAAAAAAAAAAACAAAAAAAACAACCAAAATGGTCCAGAATTTTAACGATTTCATCTTTGAATAATTTGATTTTGGTGTCAGTGGTGTTCTGTTCTCATAACATCATTGGCTTTCAAAAGTATAGACTTGAGCGTTTCTGGTTAAGGTAAACCTATTAAATTACTTCGGATGCACGAAATTAATAAAGTTTATTTTCATTTACTAGCCGTGGGTCGATACCACTGCTGATGGACTGTTAATTCCGATGGTACCATTAACATAGTAGTCAGTGCTTCGGTGCATATGTGATTTAAACCAAGATTTCCAAAATTCTCCGTTGATGAATTAAGAATTTACAAAGAAACTATGGTGCCAACTCCCTCCAACCTCACACGAATTTGGCTTTTTTTCGAGGCCCCATTTGGTCATACAGCTCTTCACCTGTCCAAATGCTTCGGTATGAACGTTTCTAAAGATGGTATTACTAGAAAAGCGTTTCGGACACACGAAATTACCAAAATGTTATTTTCATTAGGAGTAGATTCTAATAAATTTATAATAAATCAGCATTCTAATGACGACCGCCACATGAAGAACAGTGACTGCTTACTTTTTCGCAGGCAGTTGAATTCACGCCTGGTTTATTTTGGAGTTCACGTTCCTCTATCATTAGTTGTATGCATATACTAACATTCTATGTAATGTTGTTTGTCCTTTCGTCAGTTTTATCCTTATGACCATGGTGTTACCTGTTTTCGTCAACTTATGATTTGGGATTGCCCTGAGTATCTTCTGTTTGTTTGCATTTTATAATATCGACACTTTAAATGATTGATTGTATTAACGTCCTTTTATAATATAAATGTATCGAATAAATAAGTAAAACTAATTTCATGTCTGGGCCTTTTATAGCCGATTGTACAGGTTCTTCTCATTGTTAAAGGCCGTACGGTTGTCTATAATTGCTTACATCCACTTCGTTTTAACTTTGTTGGATAGTTATCTAATTGGCAATCATATATACCACATCTCCTTATTTTTATATTGTACACCTTTGCAGAATAATAAGTGTGACAACGCCATAATAAAATAATGATTGATTGTTGGTGTTTAACGTCACTTCAACAATATTGGCTCGTGGTGGCCATTTTTGTTGTGGAGGAAGACGGAATGCATGGAGAGAACCACCTATTTTCAGCAGGAAAACTGGCAATTCTAGTAAATTATAATTAGTGTCGGAGTGGAAAGCACCTGCCGGGTGCGGGTTCTTAATTCATAACTTAAATGTTAACAGCCTAGAAATTGCTGTAGATAAACTATTTAGACCACTCGGTAACTGAGGCACTGGCATAAGTTATATATGTATATCATTAAAATAATGTTTTTTTTGTTTCTGAGAACGTACCTACAAACTACGGTGATAGGAACTTTCTCCGTTTCCCAGCAATTTTGAACACGCTGCAGAAGATCTAACATATACTCTGGTGAGGGTGGTGCATTACTGATCGTCCAATCGTCAGCAGTGAAAACATTGATTGAGATTTGTTCTTTATTTTCTGTAAAATACATCAGACTAAAAATGTGTTTTTTAAATATATTCCAAATTATTGTTCAATTGCATTATAGATATTTAGTAGAATACTTAAACGAAATGATTAAATAGAGCCAATTAAAATACACACTTATCATGCTTATCTTAAGGCTGCAATACAGTACAGTTAATCCATTATTTATAATGTGGTTCTTGTTCTAAGGAGATACAGCGTAGTAGAAGAACAACATTATACCAATTTATAATATATACAACTAACAGAGAATTAAATCATGTAATTTCCATATATCAAAGGGTCTGGATGGTAGAATCTTCCTTTTCTGTAGTCTTATTTCTTACGACATATGTCTCTTTAAAATAAATCGCCCATTATTCTCTTTTCTTAATTTTTTGTAACTGTTTTCTGTTCTTTTTCGTCCACAGTTCTGTGTAAACTCCACCCAGATCCTCTTATCTAAATGATTTTAAAAGTAATGACAACCGTCGTAAAAATGTTTCATTTGTTAACGACAAATACAAAATGTTCATCTCCACATTGACTACAGATGAAATAACTTATTACTAATGCAGCAAGAATCCTGCAATCTGATTGGTTAATTACCCGGATGTAAATAACACCACACCTTTGTTCAACCAGGGATAAAATTTGGCCAAAATTAAAAAATTTAAATTTTGCCAATATTAATCAAAATTTTTTTAAAGTTTCTTCTTACCGTATAATTTAAAGTAAGCTGAAGCTCTTCTTGTGCATTTTCCGTTTCCTTGATAATACGGAAATCATCAAACTGTAGCATTTCTTTCTTCTCCAACCATAATGGAGCTCCCTAAAGAAAAGAAACAAACAGCCCTAAATTCTCTGAAAAAATTCTTTCCATACACGAATGCATCCAAAATACTGTTAACGGGCACAACTTGGTGAATGTTTTTTCCGCGTTATGGCTATTTCAGAAATCATCCCAACAAACTATTATCGTTTTTTGTTGCTTTATTCATATTAGAGAGTACATGTAACACTTTTGTGACGATTTATATTAATAATATATTCTAATTTGCATAAGTCGAAGAAATAATTCTTTCTCAAAAGTAGTGTCTCAACAGGTAGTTGGTTTGCAGTACTTATTTTCTATATTTACCACGAAAATTTATTCAAATCTGTCATCGATTAGTTGAGAGGTATTAAATGATGAAAAGTAAATTCGCCAGGTGAATATCCAAATGCCTCCCAGTACAAATTGTGTATTTTTCCATAGCAATGTCAGGTTCTGATGCAAATGATTTTGTTTAATTTTCATTCGTCGTGGATTCGACATCTGAATAATGACAGACTTGAATCCACTAGACAAAAATGTATATCTTAACAATAATGTTTGCTGAATACCTGATGTACCCCGACTTAAAAGGAAATTAGTTCTAACCTTATTTCCAGGATCCAACAAAACAATAATTCTAGAACTGTGATCATACATCATTGTCCAAAAATCAATAACAGTTTCAACAAGTGGGCACTGTGTTACAAACATTTTACTACCAACTGCATAGCCCTTTGAGGAAATGAACGAAATATACATAAGGATAAGAAACAACCATTATAATTAAAGCAATTTCAAATGAATATTTAAGATGAATACAGTTTTAAACATTTTATCAAATTTTGTTATACATTATGTATATAAAAGTTTTATAGAGTTCGACAAATGTGAACAAAACATTTATAACGTTCCTTATAAACGCAATATATTGCAGGATTACCAATTCAAGTGTTTGAATTGTTTGATGGAATGTATGCCATTGTTGCCTTAAATTAATAAATTTTCTTTTGAAGATGAAATTTAAGCACCTAGGACAAAACATCGTCGTTTTTCGAGTAACTTATTCTATGTTCAATACACAAATATATACAGTGTGCCTTTTTGCCGTTTTCAAATAATCAGCAGAAAGGTCAAATAACTATATCAACATGTATTGTATTGTGAAACATGTAGCCCGATATATAGCAATAAGTTAAGAACAGATATTGCATCTGTGATGAGTCTACCTGTAGTGTTTGAAATGTATTTATATTTTGAATGGATAACTGGAACTGAAAAAAATTACAATAGATTGATGGTGTAAGAATATTTACTCACTGGAATTATCACAGTATTGATGTAGTCACTTCTTGTTTTACCATAAGACATTAAATATGGCCTATATCTGTCATCTACAACAAATATTTTAGACAGCGTTATTCAAATATTAATTGCTTTTCATTTAAACCGGCAAACGTGTATTTGTAATGCTGGATAAATAAGCTTTATTTCTTTGGAAATATAATTTTCGAAAAAAGTAATTTTGTATATGCAATTTAAAAACTAGTAAGGGTGGTATTTTTCGATCGATTAAAGCTGAATGCTTGCACACATTCTATTTTATTCGGGTTTTTGTTCTTTGTACCCTTTTAACGACTAACTTGCATTTTCCTTATTTTTATTTACAATCTATACACTCGCAGGGTATCAAAATGTACACATAGTCCATGTTTTATGTTGTTTTGGTTGGTTGCGTTTTGTAATTTTATTTAAAACCAACTTATGATTTGCTACATCATACTGTACTGGATTGCATTTTGTTGATAACGCAAAGTTGATGTATTGACTTTTGGGAAAATCTACTATTTCAACGTTAAATTAATGATATTATACAATTATTGACTTTTGATTTATCAACCCCAGAGATATGATATTCACCGAGGCCAACGGTAAGCAATGTATCAACTGAAATCAAAAGTCAACAATTGTTTTATTATATGACTTTTTATCCTTCTCCAATTTTCTATTATTTGCTCAAGATACTTTTAAAACTGCCCATTGTTTTTATACTAAATATATCATCTGCTTTTGCAATGATTGAAATAAAGTTTACTAAACAAATCCATCCAAAACAAGAACAGAGAAGAAATACACCGAAAGCAAAAAAAAAAAAAAAAAAACGGAATTTACATGACGCCATAAACCCACGTTATTGATGTTGCCTTGGTCTATCTATTTTTAGGTACACGGACGCTGTTCCAAATCTTATATTAACCTCTCGTGATTTTTGCTGCGGTGAATATAATGTTTTATCAAAGAGGATTTCCTATGCTTTCAGCCAATGAGAAAACAGAAATTTTATATTCATATAATAAAACATGATATTTAGGTATCGTTAATTTATGAAAATCAGTAATTTGAGCTAAAATTTCTTACGTGCAAGAACAGTTGTAGAATTCTTTGATTTGTTTTCTTTTGAATTTGCAGCAGTAAACTGTTCAGAAGAATATGATGGCCGCAGCGTTCGCAATCTCTAAAGTGTTGAAATGAGAAAATGTAAAATTAAGAAGCTGTTTGGCGATTGCAAATTAGATAAGTATCAGCCTAAAACCAAAAATATGGAAAAAATATTTTCACATCTATATTGGTCATTTAATTTGCATCAGTAATTGCCAAAAACTCACAATTTCACCTGATTTTCATTCTGACAATGCACTAACATGTTTTTTCTTCAAAATGTGCACATAAAGAGTCTGAATGGTTGCATTTTAGTAAATGAAATGATATTGCAAATTATGATCTAAAGTTGGTATAGACAACAAAAGCACCATTGAAATCATAAAGTGACCCACGTATTGTTCTTGTAAATAATAAACTTCTTAATATTTAAAGACTATTGGAATATATGAAATGAAGTCCCTACAAACAAAAGTAATAAACAAATTAAAAATATAAAAAATCCTTGTAGTGAATTATAACTGATTTAAAAATTAGTATCTCAGATACTTTTTATTGAACAACTACAACACATATATCTATATATATTTGATAAAGAAGCCACAGTGATGTAGAAATCCCGACATATTAAAAACTTTTATGCTCTGACGTTTCGACAACACTTTGGGTTCGAAGTTTTATATTAAACTATTGGTTGTATCGTATATGACACAAACATATAACCAAAAAAGAATGAGTCCTTGAAAATTAAAAGTTAAAACAGCCTAATCTTAAAACATTAGCAATAATATCTGCAAAAGCATATTACATGCCGACCGTCTCACAAGTGTCTGTTTAACTAATATGAAATATAACAAGCTAACAATTAAATGAAAAGATGTACAATGTATTGAGTACCTGAAACTCTTTTCTGTATATTGTTTGATTTTTGTCTTGTTTTCTTGCTTTTGTATATATTCACAGAAATTATTTTTTGAATTGATGTATCTGGAACTGTGAATAATTCAAGCAGTGCTTCAAACACGATCGCATATTGCTCCTACAAAATTAAAAGATAATGTAAAGGGTACGCAAATAAGAGCGATTTGTGTTTTTATCAATTTATATACGTTTCACCATTATAGACAATAAACAAACAAGTTCAGTACACCGCTACAATCACATTTCAAATGATATTTTATTTAAGTCACACCGAAAAGCTACACTTATAATAATTCATGAATTACTTCCCCGATTCATTTAATGGACACTGAATTATAACTAAAAGCAACTAAATTGTACGAAATAGTGACATAGTTTACTCTACCAAAGATTTGAAGAATAAAACAATGACTTGTTCAAGGGAGACGCTATCAACAGAAAGTAATTGTCCAGGTAACCATTTCCTGTCTCAGTGTAGCCAATGACTATGGTGTACACGTGTCTTGTGCAGTGAACTAGGTAAACCATGGTTAAAAGACAATACCTTCCAGTTATTTGACAGTCATTTCCGGTTCCACACTGTCAATCTGTCTTCCCGAGAGGTCATTTTGAACATCAACATGGTAAAACCACGATAACAAACCATTTCCTTCCGAGCTTTAAAACTAATTTTCCAGCTTGCAAACACTCATTTATGTGTCAGTGTTTTCCTTGTTGTAAAGCAAAGTGTTACATTTATCCATTAAAACACATTTTAGAATCGCAGTGTACATAAAAAATAAGGAGATGTGGTATGATCGCCAATGAGACTATCCACCAAAGTTCAAATGAAGTGGATGTAAGCAGTTATAGGCAACCGTACGGCCTTCAACAATGAGAAAACCCCATACCGTATTGTCGGCTATAAAATGCACCGACATGAAAAATATGAAACATTTCAACTGAGAAAACTAACTGTCTAATTTATAACAAAACAATTTACGAAAAACAAATATGACAGACATGAACTAACGACAACCACTGAACTACAGGCTCCTGACTTGACAGGCACATAAATCATGTGGCGAGGTTAAACATGTTTTTGAGCGCTCAACCCTCCCCCTAACTTGGCACAGAGGTGTGACAGCACAATATAAGAACAAACTATCAAAAGGCATGTTATATAGGCACCTGCGTGTTAATATTTGTATTTATATTGTGTCATAGATCAAACTTATTCGTTCAGTGTATGTTTTCTTGTGTTTGTTTCAATGTCTTTTTGATCGAGTTAAGCCACTTCAACTGATATTTTATAGTGCGTCTTTTTATTTTTGTAATGTTACACTACTGTCTCAGGTTAGGGTGAAGGTTGGCGCCTGTTAAAACGTTTAAAGCTGCTGCATTTTTATGCACCTGTCCTAAGTCAGGAGCCTGTTGTTCAGTAGTTGTCGTTTGTTGGTGTGGTTCATAGGTGTTTCTCGTTTCTTGTTTTTTATAGATTATACCGTTGTTTTTCCTGTTTGAATTGTTTTACACTAGTCTTTTTGGGACCCTTTATAGCTTGTTGTTCGGTTTGAGCCAAGGCTCCGTGTTGAAGGCCGTTCTTTGACCAATAATTGTTAACTTTTTATACATTGTGACTTGGATGGAGAGTTGTCTCATTGGCACTCATACCATATCTTTTATTTATATTAACTGATCAGATCGATAAAAACATCAAACAAAAACACAGACAGGACGTGGCAGGGTATATATACATTCCTTATCCCTAACAACAACAAAGACACTAAGTACAGATCTGAGAGTACTCGCAGTTAGTGACAGCTAGTTCAAAGCTAATAACAATTTATAAAAAAATCATGTATCTAAGACTAAAAGCCTTAATTAGAACCTAACGTGATAATAACAAATAGATTGACAACATACAATCTATGCACAACTTTTATTCAAATACCATTAGATAGGCTTTTGATGAATTAATTATACCTTAACTAAGTTCTAGCTGTATTCAGAGAGACTGTATACTGGCTGTAAATTAATGACAATATATTTGTTATGCATTTTCCTTTAAAATGTTACTTACATGTGTTTGAATCATATTCATTCTGTCTTTCCTCATCATCTGAACATACTCCATTATATCAACGTAACCCACTTTCTTGCCATGCTCATAAAGGGCATCTACAGCTATGAATGTACCTGTCCTGCCAACACCAGCACTGAAACATATATGTTTAATATAAATGACATCCAGGAGTATATCATATGTCTTTGATTTTTAAGAGCCGTAAAATTCTAAATTTGAATATGATGTTTTCAATCCATGGTACTGCTGAGAAAAGGGAAGTTGGAACCATTTCAAGTCGTAAATAAAACATACGTCTTGCAAAAAGAGTCTTTACTTCCACCATGACCACTGTTGCAAGAAAATCTCAACAAGTTTTGACATATATAAAACGTTTGACTGTACATCATGAATACCTCAATCCATGAAAGACGACACTATTTGATATTAGCGTTGAATGAGATGATCTTGTTAGTGATCTCAACGAAACGGAATGGGAAAATATAAAGGACGTTATAGGTTGCACTTCTGTAAATATAGACAATGCAATTTCCCATAGGAACTCCTTTTACGGCTAAAACTGTGTCACTTTTACTATGAAGTTCGTAAAAAATTATATCCTAGAATGGAAAGTTCATATGTGCTACAATTTTTTTCAAAGGTCAAAATATAGGGCTGTGCGTCATGTTTTCAACATTTATATGCCCCGAACTTCTAAGAGTTTAAACTTATACTAAAATTCTGTACTACCCCTCCCTTCACTTTTGGTCCTCCTCAGAATTCCATTTCGCCGCTACCCATGTGTATTTATACTGGTAACATTCCCAAGTTATGTCTCTATGAGATGAAAAATAGAGATGATATCTAGGAACCAGTACGTAAACAAAACAAAATATCTATGAATATTACATATCTCCCCAAAAGAGGCGTGGTTTGTGAATCAGCTGTATTTACAAAGTGCAACCTATACTTACATTTATTCTAATAGAAGAATTTTGAAAGACATTTTTTCTCACAACAATACTTATTTATCAGAATCATAGCCTAAAAGAAATCACTGCCTATACTCTAACTTTTCTTTTACAGTACATTGTATACCCCCACCCCTGTTTCAATTTTTAAAGAATTTGAAAACAAGATTTAATTATTGTCAGCTTGCCCTTTGTGCATGTTTTCTGACAAGAATTGCTTAGTACCTGCATGAAACTATTCTGATAACAAATTGAAATCATTTCAGAATACTATAAATGTTAAGTTTAGTAGTTAATCATTCTAACATTCAAGATTATATAAAGTATCCAATCCTGCCTATGTCTCCAGTCCACATCTTACTGCATGCCTATTTATTTATAAAAGTTTACAATTTCTGCCTCAAATGGCCAGTTTAGAAATCTTGTCACAATAATATCATCTGTAACCATATATCTAACATAGTTTGGCTAATATATGAACTAGAAGTGTTTAAACAAAGCCATATTTGCAAAAGTTGTATGTATGAAGCTACCAGTCTGATGTATGAATTCACTAAAAGTTTTATAGAACTGACTGCTAAATTCTGTCTTTTGCATAACTTCAAAGCACAGTCATTGTTTTCTATACACAAGACCTTTATAATAATGAAATCATAGCCTTTATAGGTTAAACTATCTGTTTAATGACCCAGGGTCAGGATTTTTCTTTTTGCCACTGGGGCCTCAAATTTGCTAAATAATTAAGCTGTTTCTGTGTATATGGATTATTTAGTACATTTTTATTATAGAACACACTATTGTCACTTTTATTGAGGAGTTTTTGTATCCCTAGCTTGTATTTTTTTATGCCGCGGTCACAAGAAAGCATATTCAGGTGTTACGGCTTACCTATGGGTTTTCAACAGGACAAAAACACCCAAACAACAATATTCATCAAGGATCTATGAGTTTCAATGACTGCGAAGAGTTAACATAAGCACGTCTTAACAATTAAGGTAAACTATATATACCGTAAACTGTTGATTTATGCTGAGTCATCATAGTTAAGGCCCAGGATTTTCTCAATCTTCATGAAATATTTATAAAACTTTATATTTGAGTTAATTTCATTATAATCTCTTAAGATAAACCAGATTTGGTGAAATTCTACATGTTCTCTTTATTCACCCAATATAGGTTTCACTTCTGTAAATATAGACAATGCAATTTTCCATAGGAACTCCTTTTACGGCTAAAACTGTGCCACTTTTTCCTATAAAGTTTCGTAAAAATTATATCCTAGAATGGAAAGTTCATATGTGCTACAATTTTTCAAAGGTCAAAATATAGGGCTGTGCGGCATGTTTTCAGCATTTATATGCCCCGAACTTCTAAGAGATTAAACTTAATATACTAAAATTCTGTACTACCCTGCCTTCACTTTTGGTCCTCCTCAGAATTCAATTTCGCCGCTATCCATGTGTATTCATACTGGTAACATTCCCAAGCTATGTCTCTATGCGATGAAACATAGAGATCATATCTGGGAACCAGTACGTAAACAAAACAAAATATCTATGAATATTATATATCTCCCAAAAGAGGCGTGGTTTGTGAATCTGTATTTACAAAGTGCAACCTATATATACCCATAGACTTACATGTTAGTACAAGATGATTTACAAAATAACGCGTATTATCTCATTATTATTTTATCGAAACGGTTCCATAGTACTCATGCATGTAAAACCCGTCATGTCAATTATTTTCAACCCATTAAATGCATTCTCCATATGTTGTTTTTTTTTCATACATGTCAGCATGTAAATATATATAAAGTTTTATAATTGTAGTTTTTAATTTAGGCAAATGCATTTATATACGACCACTACTTATGTTTCCGAATCCCATTGTGTTCTTACTTATATACTTCTTACTTGTTTATACTTGTATTGATACATGACGAATTTCTTAACGAAATAAGTTTTTGTGAAGATCACTTAGAGAAATAGCTCCATACTGTTTATTTAATAAATTAACATAAACTCTAAGGTTTAATGTATAATTACAATTGGATATCAGTTGTAATAATATAAACAACTAAAAGTACACAAATACATTATACTAGTTAAATATTTAAACCTAAGATGGTTTTGGCTTTTATTTGTAGGTCTTTTTTAGTCATATAGTTCTTCACCTGTTTCGATTCTTATAAATCCTTGGCTTTCAAATATTTGGTTTTAGCGTTCTATCGAATGTAACTCCAGAAAGGCGCTTCGGACGTATAAAATTTTAAAGTACTATTTCCATTTTTTAAATACACACACCTGCAGTGCACCACCATTGGTCCACTCGTATCATGTTTTTCACATCTGACTTTTCTGTAAAATTTTACCAATTTGATGCTCTCTGGAACACCATGGTCCGGCCATTGCGTAAAATGAAAATGGTGAATTTTCCGTTCTTGCTGGTTCTTAAAATACATAGAATTTTATTCTCCAAACAACCTTTTGATTAATAACAGTATTGGGTATTTTATTAATCAATTAATTATTTATTTTCTATTGAATTTGAGTTACTTTTACATTACAACTAAAGCAGCAATTCTTCTATCTGTTTACTATCATTTGGACTAATTTGTACATTTCATTTGTATTAATTTATCATTGATACTCATAATATAAGATCGAATGAAAACTTGTTCTGAAAACAATGCATGTTTTTTGAAAGACATTTTTTCAAACTTTTAGTCAGTTTAAAGTTTTTGAATGTTGCATTTTTAGATTTGAATTTCTAGCAGTATTTTATCAGTATTCATACAACCTAGGAAATGTGCAATATAGTATTTTTTTCGATCCATTAAAAGAAGAATATGTTAAATATTTATTTTGTCTATTCTGTAGAGCTAATCTCTACCGGAGTTGTTGTTTTGATGAATATTATACATTCACTTTCTAAAATTGTCCTATTATAAATTTTGAAATTATTAAGAAACTAAGGTTTAAACTCCCTAAGACAAAGTTGGCCTAAGAAGGATTTGGCTATTTTTTGGGGTCCTTTTGATTATATAGCGCTTCAACTGTTTCGGTTCTTATACAATCTTGGCTTTCAAATATTCGGTTTTGAGCGTTCCTGATAAAGGTAAATCCAAAAAGCGCTTCGGATGCATGAAATTTATAACGTGTTGTTTTCATTTTTTACAGCACAGTGTCGGCACCTCTGCTGGTGGACTATCGGTCCCCGAGGGTATCATCTGCTCAGTAGTCAGTATTTCAGTACTGACATGACTTACACCAAACCTTTCTAAAATTGTCCGTTTATACATTTTGAAATTGTTAAGAAACGAAGGTTTCAACTCCCTCAGGCAAAGTTGGCCTTAGAAGGATTTGGCTATTATTTTAGGTCCTTTTTGATTATATAGCTCTTCAACTGTTTCGGTTCTTATACATCCTTGGCGTTCAAATATTCGGCTTTGAGCGTTCCTGATGAAGGTAAATCCAGAAAAGCGCTTCGGACGCATGAGATTTATAACGTGTTGTTTTCATTTTTTACGCTAACAATATTTTGAAATTAACTGGTCTTAATATATTAGAGTTACCGTTTTATTGTGTAGTATAATCAGTCGGTACACATAAACTGTGTGCTGGATCTCTTCCTTCATTGTAAGTTTATAATTGTCTACTATCATTGTCCTATTGACGTTCTGAGGCCAGTATTGTTCACATTTTTTCTGAAATTTAGAAAGTCCAAAGTGTACGTGACATGTATAAAGCTATAATATGTATTATTTCACGCACATTGTACTACATATCAACCTATGTTTTGAGACAGATGCATTATACAGATTCATTATCTAATATATACTCCAATCATAACCATAACTTCAATGAATTACACAACCGAACAATTGTAAGGCCTAGTTTTAGAACATAAAATTTCAACATACACTGATTTGTGAAATGAGACACACCAATCACAATACAAGTTCTGGTGAATTTAACAGAAACAAAACGTGTGGCGTACTGAATTAGAAGACTGGTTCTTTATATAAGTTTTACAATACAGTTTACTATTCATGTCAGTGTTTAAGGTAACAAATTTCATTTTATGAACATAATAATTTAAATTAGAATAAATGATTATCTAAATTTTTTTTGTATTAAATATTTGTGTACAATAATTATGTATCAGTCATTTAATAAAATCAAAAGACTCGCTATACTCAAAACAGTTAATTCAGCATTTACACGCATTATAAATCATGTAAACATATAAGTTTTACGTATGTAGTATCTGTAAGGGAGGACATTCACTCAATTAAATCTATATTTTGTTGTGTTTTTTTTTTATTAAAAAATGCCAAAAAAATTCACAAACATTATAAACATGAAGAGATACATTCTTTTTTATTTCGAATTATTATATAAAAAAGAGGCGAAAGATACCAAAGGGACATTCAAACTCATAGGTCGAAAATAAACTGACAACGCCATGGCTAAAAATGAAAAAGACCAACAGAAAAGCAACAGTACACAAAACACAACATAGAAAACTAAAGACTGAGCAACACGAACCCCACTAAAAACTGGCGGTGATCTCAGGTGCTCCGGAAGGGTAAGCAGATCCTGCTCCACATGTGGCACCCGTCGTGTTGCTCATGTTAGTACAAACCCGGCAATAAGTCTAATTCGGTATATAAAAAAGGTCTAAAAATGTAAACAGAAATTACAGCTTTTTCTTATGTATTGTCTAATCTTCCTGGTATACATTCGTTATTTTGGCATATTTCTTATGCTTATGCTTTATCTTTACTTTTTGTGTCGTATTTTGGAAAGTGTTATTTGGTTTTCGTCATTTTTCTTTTGGACATGGTGTTGTCTGTATTTCTTTGACTGCTTGCTTTCTGTTGTCGTTTTAGTATATTTCCCTCAATACCATAAACACATTATATTATACACATCCTGTTACAACACAATATTCATTATAATATATTGGCATAAATTTTCGATTTTAATATTGAAAATGAATTAAGATTAGAAGATCTATTGCATGACTTATTTAAAAAAAAACAATATACGCATTATTCCATTGACCTATGGCTATGTCGTGGTATAGTTTTTTGTCGTTTAGTTGCACATTACTAATTATTATACATTAAGAGCAAAATTATACTATATATATATATACTAGCAACTGCAATGTACCCATTACACTTTTTGACAAATATCGTACTTTGAATAAAAATGAGACACATATATACCCAAGACCAAATGTCGTTGATATATGCAACTAATAACTACGGTCTTTAACGTGGAGCCTTAGCCTACGCCCCATAGCAATCTATATATTATATATACATAGGGCCACACAATGTCCAGTGTAAAACAAATAAGAGAAAGACATCGGCTTGATTAATAAACATAATAATAAACGAAAAACTACAATAATAGGAACACAGAAACAAACGAAAACCATTGCCTGAACTTCATTCCTGTTACACCATCGCACTTTAGTGTGCTATACCATCGCACTTTAGCGTGTCATACTATCGCACTTTAGCGTTTGACACCATCGCACTTTAGCGTATACCATCGCACTTTAGCGTGACCATCGCACTTTAAAGTACCATCGCACATTAGAGTCCTACATATATAATTAAAAGAAAGAACTTAATGCAAAAGAAAACGAGCAAACTCCTCAAGAAAAGAACAACAAAAAACCAAGCATTCAAAATTATGCATATTAAAAACAAAACATAATCAGACAATTACAATTCTTTCCTCTTTGTTCTGTCTTATAAATTAAGATTTTGTATCTATCCAAAGTCAATTTGGTAAGCCTGTGCAAATTGATACATATATTATCTAAAAATACCTGAAATCAGAATTTATTAAACATTTATATACCCTTCTTTCCTCTTCTAGTTTCGTTACCATCACTATTTTGCCAACTTTCTCCTGCCAGATCATGTGCCAGAAGTCTCTAAGAGTATTCTTTTTGGACCTATAAGCATAATAAAAAATATAATTATAATAATAAACCAACTGATAATCAATTACAATATTTTATCGATGTGTTGAAAACTATAAGTGCAGTTTTAAGAGATAGTGGATGCTGAATGTTATTATCTAATTTTAATGAATTATTTAATCTTTTATTAAAATGGAAATCTCTGGCTGCAAGTACATAACAAATAAAAACAATCTGCTAAATAAGTATAGCTTCAACAAACCTTGTGATGCTATGTATGCCCTTTCTTTGTCATAACTCTGAAATGAAATGAGCTAAATATTATAATGTTCAATATAATAATATCTGTGTCACAGAGATAGGATTATTTTGTGTATACACAGTGTTCCATTTGTATTATAAAGAAAATTACTATAAAAGAAAGATTTAAAACAATAAACGTTTAAATCTTACGTCAATATAACTAACATTTATATAATCGTGTTTCGTATTTCCTGTCAAGACAATCCTTGAATGGTCATCTGAAAGAAATAATAAAACGCTTGTTAACACTTTTGTATATATTTATATAAATACTAGTTTATATTTAGTTAATTGCTTTAGACGAGATACTAATACTCATTAAGCTGATATTATAAAGAAATGTAGAGTTATAAACGATAAACGAATTATGTTGTCACATTTTATATCTTTGTTTAGTCTCTCCTCTTCCGTATTAAGCTATGATATTTTATGAATTACGAATATAATTTTATTTTCAGTGTGTTGCAAAATTATTTTGTCTACCTGCATTCCTTTTTCTTTGAGATGCAAAATATGCATCATTTCAAATATATCACTCGAAAACAATACAATTAAATTTAAAGATATAGGCACACTAAAACGTCTTATGTAAAAGATGCCCCAGGAGCCCGTTTCGATTAACCGGGCATTTTACATAAAATCGATGCAATAAAGATATATTGTATAATTTCCCACACAAATGCAGAAATAGGTAAAAGTATAAATTCCTTTCAGTAGTCAATTGTAGTTTTTAGCTATGTTTGACATATTTATAGTTTTTATTATGCGGATCACTTTTCGACGAACCGAAACTGAACAATATTCCTAAAGGTTATCAATTTAACACAGTAGTAAAATCTTTAAATATTGTTTTTATAGGTACCAACATTGACTTTGTACTCAAAATATTAAAAAGCAACTAGATATATATATATACATGTATGATAACTCATTATCCTAGATCCTGTCGATACTGTTTACTTAGATTTTGGCATTGCACAAGGTCATGCGTTTCTCGGACTTTTTATGACGTCTTAACACTTAATTTGTTGGATGTGTTCTGATTTATACATGCTTAATTCATTAATTGTATTCGGCTTTGAACTAGCTTTCAGTCACTGTGAGTACTCTTGTTTCGGTGATTGATTCTATTGTTTTTTGTCAGTTGTTTTTGCGTCTCTTGCTGATTTTTTGAGCTAAGCCAATTGCTAATGGTTCTTACAGTTTGTTTTATGTTGAATTGTTGCAACACTGTCCCAGGTAAGGGAGGACTGAGCGCTCACAAACATGTTTAACCCAACCACATTCTTTTGTGCACCACCAAGTCAGAAACATGTAGTTCAATCGTTGTCGTTGGTTCATGTCTGTCATATTTATTTTTCGTAATTGTTTTGTTATCAATTAGGCCCTTGGTAGTCTTCGTATTTTTCATGTCGGGACCTTAAATAGCTGATTATACGGTATGGGATTTTATCATTGATGAAGGCAGTACGATTGCCGATAAATGCTTACATCAACTTGATTTGAACGCTGGTAAATACTTGTTTCATTGGTAATTATACCATATGACATGATATCTCCTTATTGTATAACAAAATACTGAGTCAGACGCAAAATGAAAGAAATATCAAAAAGACAATCAACAAAACGTTTGGCATTGAATATACCCTTGATCATAGGTGGGAAACATTATTCTTATTAACTACTCATTACTTTCCCTTTGTATCGTACGCAATGGAACAATAAGTAAATTCATTCAAAGATACCTGGCTTAAAATCAAGTTAAAACACGACAACTCTCTATCACATTTCAGAACACCAGAAAACGGCTAAATGTAAACACTTTCATGACACCATATCGGAAAATGCTTGTTATATATTGATGTTTTGCTGAAAATGTATTTATTGGATCATTTATGATCTACTTTTATTGTTGATGATTACTATAGTGAAAATTAGAAAATACTTAAAATTAATACATACATGGCCAAGTTCTCAGGAATCGATTTTTTAGTTTGTTTTCCTCTTTTGAACCTTCGTCGTGTGCATGAACTAGCCCTTTTGGTAAAATCTGTAACGATTGAGATGGTAAAAATTTGAGAATATGTTAACATAGGCAAATGTTTACAAATATTCAGGAACAAAAGAACCAGAATATTGCTCAGTAGTTGTTGCATTATAAATAACGGAAAAACCAATCTTATTAAGAATATATTTTTCAGAGGTAAATTTTTTCAAAACATTTTGTTTACAGATATAGATCAGGACTGGCATAAGTTCTACAAATGCTAGCATATATTGCCGTATATTATACATGTACATTTTGCATTACTTTTATATTATTTACCTTGTATTCATTGTTAAAACCTTCGTCTTTTCTTTTCTCGTTAATAACTTTCTTCAGGTCTGATATTGGTATTTTGTATTTAGTTTGTCTAGAAACTTGGTTAGTGTATAAATCTCTTTCATCTTCCTCCTCGTATTCCTCTTCCTCTGGTAATTGATCATTTTCTTCACTATCT
This sequence comes from Mytilus coruscus, assembly GCA_017311375.1. Taxonomy (NCBI): domain Eukaryota; kingdom Metazoa; phylum Mollusca; class Bivalvia; order Mytilida; family Mytilidae; genus Mytilus; species Mytilus coruscus. The sequence goes on along the minus strand of JAASAO010000069.1, from coordinate 16,865 downwards.
CTGACGTTACTTGCGTGTTGGCCAGTCACAGAAACATGAACATCCTCTATAGATGTTTTACTACCCATATTTGCATATCCTTCTTCCTTGTTTTGAATTATCTCATGATCTAAAAAAGAAATTAAAATTACCTTATTACGTTACTGTTCATATTTTGAACGTAATTTTTAAATCTTAGAAATCTTCATAAAGAAAAGAGGAGATTTGTATAAATACAAAGTAATGTGGCCTAGTAGTTAAACTAAACTAATAATTCACTAGAAGAACAAGACCACATATTATGTTGATATCTATACATAATTCGACTATTTAAATGGACATCTATGAGAAAACCATGCAGATGGCTCTCCATGCAAGGTTGTTTGATTTTGATGAAACTTTGCTTAAATGTTCAGGTAGACCTCATATGAAAGTCATGTAAGTTTGAAGCCCTTACACCAATGGTAACCATGGCAACGATAGAAACTTAGGGTTTTCTCGAGTTCATTTATACATGCACTAACTGAAATGCAGAGATTTCATAGAATTCTCAAATAAAAATAAAACTATAATACTTCTGAGTGTTTAAATACTTTAATAGAACAGATAGCATGTGTATAAAGTATAAATCACATAAATTCATTAAACATAATGATATATATAGAAAATAAGGGTGTGGCCAAACACATAAATGATAAAAATACGACCTTTTCATCTAGTCACACTAAAACCGACACTACAGCCCAAAAGACGCTTTAATTTATCCTAAATTTCAGAAGTGTTTTGCATTTTCTTTGGTTCAAAATAATTTAAAGTGATTTCGGTTGCAAAATAATTTGATGGATTGTATTGCTCATTCATATAGCCCTCCCCTTTTTGTATTTTAGCAATAAAATTTAGGAAAGTCTCATATTTCCATGAAAAAAGCATTCAAAATAAATATTTGAATTAAACTGATTGTAACATGGTATATAGGTAATTCAAATGGAAAATGTCAAGTTAAATGGATGTTTAGGTCACAAAAAATAACAAGCATCAGGCTAAAAAAAGGGGGCTGCCCAAGACAATATTTTTTTTGTTAATTTTTTTTAATCAAAATTCCTATAGTACACTTATCCCTTTTACTTTAAAGAGTAAAATCCATCCATTTCTTCCTACAGATCATATTTAGGTCATTGCAGCATCATGCTGAATACTCAAGTTTAAGTCTGGTTTTTCAAACATCTTATGAAATTCAATTTTAAGTTCAAAAAATTGTAAAATCTTAAGTATCAGCATTCGGAAGTTGTGTCTGACAGGTAAATAAAGTTAACACATGTTGCAACCTTTTACTTGCATGCTGGTCATTTTGATCATTAGTTCTTGAGAAGGTGTGGAAAAATCTTTGATTTTCTAAGGTACAAAGGGAGCTAATCCAGTAAAAATGCATTTTAAAAAACCTTAAAATTACATGTACAAATTTTTTAAACTAACAAGCGCTTGATCAACTTAAAATATAAACATATCTCTATTTAGCTATCTGGTGCAAGAGTTAATAGAGCATTTGAGAATATACTTTTGGTTTGCTCTTGTTGTAGTACTTTCTAGAATTCCCCTCGAAAAATGTCTAAACTTACAAATTCTCTTTTAGAATCAATATATTTTTAAATATCAATCTGTAGGAATGTTTTTATAGCATTATTATTTAACAATGTAAGTAAACAACGAAGATAATACAATTACAATAAATGATGCTTACATACAAGAATACGATTAATATACATTAAAGTACAAATACTTAGTTAATTCAACATGACTTAGCAGGTAAATTGCAACTACACACAACAATTGGGTAGGGAATTTTAGGGTAGTTTTAAATTGTTTCCATACTGTCTTATAAAATTTACATAACTATGAAAGTTTTTCTAATAATTTGATCAATAACACTAGTTAGTCTAAGTTATAATTTCTTGGCTAAGTACAATTGTCATCTTCTTGATTGTCTTCAATTTTGATGACCTCTACAGAAGGGTTTTGGACTTCTCTAATTCTTTCTTCTTTTTGTTTTATGCACAAATTCCAAGGATACTTCTAATTTGCTGATGAGAAAGCCACCTGATGGTGAGAACATGAGAACACACTATTTCCTTGCAAATCTATCTCACTAAGTCTTCTCATTTGTTTTGAAACTGTGTATTGTTGTGGTGTTTTCAAGATTCTTCCCAGCATTGAATAGATCTTTTATATAGTCCTTCACATTTGGCGAGACTCACACTGCCTTTTTTCCTTTTTTCAAAGCGTATCCATGAGTTTCATTGCAATTCATTTTTTGTTTGAGCTTGCAATTGTTCAACTTCAACAGGAAAAATCAAAGCTAGAACAGAGCCTTATTATCTAAGTTTTCTTCATCAAAGACATGTTTACCAACAAAAGGTGTCTCAACAATAAGTCTTCTTTCATTAACTTGAGGGTTTTGGATCACCAAATGTCTGTAAAAATAATTAAGAAAAGGTTATCCATTAAAAGATATAAAATCCCTAAAAAGAAATGAATTACTAACTTAGTGCAAGGTATGTTTCTTTTATTACCACTCTGACATTTCAGTACATAGAATAAGAAATAAAAGTACACTAGCTAAAAATGGACCTAAATTTGAATTTTTTCTTATAACAAGCTGTAGCAAACTGCATAGAAACTTTTTTTCAATGTAGTTAATTTTGCAGATTTCATATTGTATATGTTGTATGAATTTCATGACATTATACAACAAGAGGCTCTCAAGAGCCTGAATCGCTCACCTGTTATTTTTTTGCTTAAATCTTTCATCAATGATTATTTTTGCTTTTCAATATATATTAATGAGTGGCTTAAAAATGCCATTGTAATGTTCATTGTATCTGGCATATTTTCTTCAAAAGCAAATAAATGCATTTTACCCATATGTTCCATTTTAGCCATAGTGTCTATGTTTCTTGACGTACAAGGAAATAGAATACAAAATTTATACTAGATTCATTTGAGAAGATTTTTAAAGTTAAAAAACATAAACAACTTGTGTAAAATTGTCCTTAAAGGGCAATAACTCCTTAAGGGGTCAATTGACAATTTTGGTCATTAAACTTTTTTGTAGATCTTACTTTGCTGTACATTTTTGCTATTTACAGTTTATCTTTATCTTCAATAATATTCAAGATAATAACCAAAAACTGCAAAATTTCCTTAAAATAACCAATTTAGTGGCAGCAACCTAACAAAGGGTTGTTCGGTTTGTCTGAAATTTTCAGGGCTGATAGATCTTGAACTTTTGAACATATTTACCCCCATGTCAGATTTGCTCTAAATGCTTTTGTTTCTGAGATATAAGCCAAAAACTGCATTTGACCCCTATGTTCTATTTTTAGCCATGGCGGCCAGGTTTGTTGATGGATCAAAAATTTGAATACAATTCGTAAACTAGATTCCTAAAGGAACATTCATTTAAAGTTAAGAAGTATTAGGCACAATAGTTACAGAGGAGAAGATTTTTAAATGTTAGCAAACTTGATGAACAATTTGTGTGAAATTGTCTTTAAATGGCAATAACTCCTTAAGGGGTCAATTTACAATTTTGATCATATAAACTTTTTTGTAGATCTTACTTTGCTGAACATTATTGCTGTTTACAGTTTATATCTATCTATAATAATATTCAAGATAATAACCAAAAACTGCAAAATTTCCTTAAAACTACCAATTTAGTGGCAGCAAGTTCAGCAACCCAACAATGGGTTTTTCGATTCTTCTGAAAATTTCAGGGCCGATAGATCTTAACCAATTAAACAATTTTAACCCCATGTCAGATTTGCTCTAAAAGATTTCGTTTTTGAGATATAAGCCAAAAATTGCATTTGACCCTTATGTTCTGTTTTTAGCCATGGCGGCCATGTTTGTCGATGGATCAAAACTTCGGATACAATTTATAAACTAGATACCCTAAGGAACATTTAGTTAAAGTTTGAAGGTATTTGGCCCAGTAATTTCAGAGGAGAAGATTTTTGAAATAGTTTACGACGACAGACGACGACCGACGCCGAATGATGGCATACGTTCACAAAGGGCCCCGGTGAGCTAAAAATAAGGAGATGAGGTATGGTTGCCAATGAGACAACTATCCACCAAAGTGCAAACGATGTGGATGTAAGCAATTATTGGTCCCCGTATAACCTTCAACAATGAGAATAAAATGGTCCAAGGGTGCATTCTGATAAGTCCATAGAGATTGAACCTTGATCAGTTGGGGCAAGTAATTTGCTGATGAGAAAGCCACTCTGATGGTGAGAACATGAGAACACACTATTTCCTTGCAAATCTATCTCACTAAGTCTTCTCATTTGTTTTGAAACTGTGTATTGTTGTGGTGTTTTCAAGATTCTTCCCAGCATTGAATAGATCTTTTATATAGTCCTTCACATTTGGCGAGACTCACACTGCCTTTTTTCCCTTTTTTTCAAAGCGTATCCATGAGTTTCATTGCAATTCATTTTTTGTTTGAGCTTGCAATTGTTCAACTTCAACAGGAAAAATCAAAGCTAGAACAGAGCCTTATTATCTAAGTTTTCTTCATCAAAGACATGTTTACCAACAAAAAGGTGTCTCAACAATAAGTCTTCTTTCATTAACTTGAGGGTTTTTGGATCACCAAATGTCTGTAAAAATAATTAAGAAAAAGGTTATCCATTAAAAGATATAAAATCCTAAAAAGAAATGAATTACTAACTTAGTGCAAGGTATGTTTCTTTTATTACCACTCTGACATTTCAGTACATAGAATAAGAAATAAAAGTACACTAGCTAAAATGGACCTAAATTTGATTTTTTCTTATAACAAGCTGTAGCAAACTGCATAGAAACTTTTTAATGTAGTTAATTTTGCAGATTTCATATTGTATATGTTGTATAAATTTCATGACATTATACAACAAGAGGCTCTCAAGAGCCTGAATCGCTCACCTGTTATTTTTTGCTTAAATCTTTCATCAATGATTATTTTGCTTTTCAATATATATTAATGAGTGGCTTAAAATGCCATTGTAATGTTCATTGTATCTGGCATGTTTTCTTCAAAAGCAAATAAATGCATTTTACCCATATGTTCCATTTTAGCCATAGTGTCTATGTTTCTTGACGTACAAGGAAATAGAATACAAAATTTATACTAGATTCATTTGAGAAGATTTTAAAGTTAAAAACATAAACAACTTGTGTAAAATTGTCCTGAAAGGGCAATAACTCATAAGGGTCAATTGACAATTTTGGTCATTAAATTTTTTGTAGATCTTACTTTGCTGTACATTTTGTTATTTACAGTTTATCTTTATCTTCAATAATATTCAAGATAATAACCAAAACTGCAAAATTTCCTTAAAATAACCAATTTAGTGGCAGCAACCTAACAAAGGGTTGTTCGGTTTGTCTGGAATTTTCAGGGCTGATAGATCTTGAACTTTTGAACATATTTACCCCCATGTCAGATTTGCTCTAAATGCTTTTGTTTCTGAGATATAAGCCAAAAACTGCATTTGACCCCTATGTTCTATTTTTAGCCATGGCGGCCAGGTTTGTTGATGGATCAAAAATTTGAATACAATTCGTAAACTAGATTCCTAAAGGAACATTCATTTAAAGTTAAGAAGTATTAGGCACAATAGTTACAGAGGAGAAGATTTTTAAATGTTAGCAAACTTGATGAACAATTTGTGTGAAATTGTCTTTAAATGGCAATAACTCCTTAAGGGGTCAATTTACAATTTTGATCATATAAACTTTTTGTAGACCTTACTTTGCTGAACATTATTGCTGTTTACAGTTTATATCTATCTATAATAATATTCAAGATAATAACCAAAACTGCAAAATTTCCTTAAAACTACCAATTTAGTGGCAGCAAGTTGAGCAACCCAACAATGGATTTTCGATTCTTCTGAAAATTTCAGGGCCGATAGATCTTAACCAATTAAACAATTTTAACCCCATGTCAGATTTGCTCTAAAAGATTTCGTTTTTGAGATATAAGCCAAAAATTGCATTTGACCCTTATGTTCTGTTTTTAGCCATGGCGGCCATGTTTGTCGATGGATCAAAACTTCGGATACAATTTATAAACTAGATACCCTAAGGAACATTTAGTTAAAGTTTGAAGGTATTTGGCCCAGTAATTTCAGAGGAGAAGATTTTGAAATAGTTTACGACGACAGACGACGACCGACGCCGAATGATGGCATACGTTCACAAAGGGCCCCGGTGAGCTAAAATAAGGAGATGAGGTATGGTTGCCAATGAGACAACTATCCACCAAAGTGCAAACGATGTGGATGTAAGCAATTATTGGTCCCCGTATAACCTTCAACAATGAGAATAAAATGGTCCAAGGGTGCATTCTGATAAGTCCATAGAGATTGAACCTTGATCAGTTGGGGCAAGTAATTTGCTGATGAGAAAGCCACTCTGATGGTGAGAACATGAGAACACACTATTTCCTTGCAAATCTATCTCACTAAGTCTTCTCATTTGTTTTGAAACTGTGTATTGTTGTGGTGTTTTTCAAGATTCTTCCCCAGCATTGAATAGATCTTTTATATAGTCCTTCACATTTGGCGAGACTCACACTGCCTTTTTTTCCTTTTTTTCAAAGCGTATCCATGAGTTTCATTGCAATTCATTTTTTGTTTGAGCTTGCAATTGTTCAACTTCAACAGGAAAAATCAAAGCTAGAACAGAGCCTTATTATCTAAGTTTTCTTCATCAAAGACATGTTTACCAACAAAAGGTGTCTCAACAATAAGTCTTCTTTCATTAACTTGAGGGTTTTTGATCACCAAATGTCTGTAAAAATAATTAAGAAAAGGTTATCCATTAAAAGATATAAAATCCCTAAAAGAAATGAATTACTAACTTAGTGCAAGGTATGTTTCTTTTATTACCACTCTGACATTTCAGTACATAGAATAAGAAATAAAAGTACACTAGCTAAAAATGGACCTAAATTTGAATTTTTTCTTATAACAAGCTGTAGCAAACTGCATAGAAACTTTTTTCAATGTAGTTAATTTTGCAGATTTCATATTGTATATGTTGTATAAATTTCATGACATTATACAACAAGAGGCTCTCAAGAGCCTGAATCGCTCACCTGTTATTTTTTTGCTTAAATCTTTCATCAATGATTATTTTTGCTTTTCAATATATATTAATGAGTGGCTTAAAAATGCCATTGTAATGTTCATTGTATCTGGCATATTTTCTTCAAAAGCAAATAAATGCATTTTACCCATATGTTCCATTTTAGCCATAGTGTCTATGTTTCTTGACGTACAAGGAAATAGAATACAAAATTTATACTAGATTCATTTGAGAAGATTTTTAAAGTTAAAAAACATAAACAACTTGTGTAAAATTGTCCTTAAAGGGCAATAACTCCTTAAGGGTCAATTGACAATTTTGATCATTAAATTTTTTGTAGATCTTACTTTGCTGTACATTTTGTTATTTACAGTTTATCTTTATCTTCAATAATATTCAAGATAATAACCAAAACTGCAAAATTTCCTTAAAATAACCAATTTAGTGGCAGCAACCTAACAAAGGGTTGTTCGGTTTGTCTGAAATTTTCAGGGCTGATAGATCTTGAACTTTTGAACATTTTACCCCATGTCAGATTTGCTCTAAATGCTTTTGTTTCTGAGATATAAGCCAAAAACTGCATTTGACCCTATGTTCTATTTTTAGCCATGGCGGCCAGGTTTGTTGATGGATCAAAATTTGAATACAATTCGTAAACTAGATTCCTAAAGGAACATTCATTTAAAGTTAAGAAGTATTAGGCACAATAGTTACAGAGGAGAAGATTTTAAATGTTAGCAAACTTGATGAACAATTTGTGTGAAATTGTCTTTAAATGGCAATAACTCCTTAAGGGTCAATTTACAATTTTGATCATATAAACTTTTGTAGATCTTACTTTGCTGAACATTATTGCTGTTTACAGTTTATATCTATCTATAATAATATTCAAGATAATAACCAAAACTGCAAAATTTCCTTAAAACTACCAATTTAGTGGCAGCAAGTTGAGCAACCCAACAATGGATTTTCGATTCTTCTGAAAATTTCAGGGCCGATAGATCTTAACCAATTAAACAATTTTAACCCCATGTCAGATTTGCTCTAAAAGATTTCGTTTTGAGATATAAGCCAAAATTGCATTTGACCCTTATGTTCTGTTTTTAGCCATGGCGGCCATGTTTGTCGATGGATCAAAACTTCGGATACAATTTATAAACTAGATACCCTAAGGAACATTTAGTTAAAGTTTGAAGGTATTTGGCCCAGTAATTGCAGAGGAGAAGATTTTTGAAATAGTTTACGACGACAGACGACGACCGACGCCGAATGATGGCATACGTTCACAAAGGGCCCCGGTGAGCTAAAAATAAGGAGATGAGGTATGGTTGCCAATGAGACAACTATCCACCAAAGTGCAAACGATGTGGATGTAAGCAATTATTGGTTCTCGTATAACCTTCAACAATGAGAATAAAATGGTCCAAGGGTGCATTCTGATAAGTCCATAGAGATTGAACCTTGATCAGTTGGGGCAAGTATGGACACTACATTCAAATTTCCGAATTTGGATTGTGATTAATTAATTGACACAATTTCATAGGTTTCTGACACAGAATAAATGTGGTCAAGAACTGAAGATTTTGCAATTGGACTTTTGCCTATCATGGTCCAATATCCAAAATCTAAATACATGTACATGAATAAATTCATCATATCAAAGAACCCAATATATTCAATTTTATGCCCCGCCGTAGCAGACGGGCGGGGCATTGTTGTACCCTTGTCTGTACGTACGTCCCAAACTGGCAACAGTTGGTTTCCGTTAAATGGAAAAATTGCTGAATTTTTAGTTTCCATTCTCTGACTTTAGTTTGCCTCAACCAAATGTTATGAAACTTATACACAATGCTTATTACCAGAAAACACAGATCAAGTTTGAATTTTGGGGGTGTCATTTTAACCGTTCTAGAGTTATGTCCCTTTATAAATGGAAAAATTGCTGAATTTTTAGTTTCCGTTCTTTAACTTTAGTTTGCCTCAACTAAATGTTATGAAACTTATACGCAATGCTTATTACAACAAAACACAGATCAGATTTTGGTGGTGTCACTTTAACTGTTCTAGAGATGCCCCTTTATAAATCGAAAAATTGGTGAAATTTTTGTTTCCGTTTTCTAACTTAAGTTTGCCTTAATCAAATGTTATGAAACTAATGCACAATACTTATCACCACGAAACTCAGATTAAGTACAAATTTGGATAGGGTCACTTTTACTGTTCTTCAGTTATGTCCCTATATAACTTTATATGATATGCAAGCGGGAGCTTCATATGTGTCACATGGAAACATTCCCCATTAATTTGTTGATATTAAACAAAGTTAAAGTTTGGACCCAAATTTGGATCAACTTGAAAACTGGGCCCAAAATCATAAATCCTAATGCATGATTACTTTAGTATTATAGAAAAAAAACCTTGATTAAGTTTCTTTTAAAATCAGTTAAAATTTCATTTTGGCCCTATGGACTTTAATGCAGACCAATTTGAAAACAAAATCAAAATCAAAATACACAAGAAGTGTTGAACCCCACAAACTACTTTTGTAATAAAGTTTAATTATGGGAACTTTGGACCTTAATGTGGACCAATCTAAAGACGGGCCCCAAAATTAAAAAAATATGACTACAGTACACGGTTAGATTTGGCATATCAAAGAACACCTAGTATTCAATTGTTTTATTAAATCAAGCAAAGTTTGATTTGATCCTTTGACCCTAATACACACTATAAATGAGGATCTGTCAGGCTAACAGGAACACAGGTTTTTTCAGGTTAAATGTCAGAAAAAAGAACAATTTCAATGTTGAGTATAAAATGTTGTTGTGTAAAATGTACCTGCATGAACCTTAAGTTAATTGATTATAAAATAAGAATTTCAGTGGTTTGTGTTTGTTGATTATTTCTTTTTACAAGATTCAACTTTTAAAGGTAAATCTAATTCATTGATTATTTATCATGTTATTACAATAATAAATGAAACTGGTGAATTTCAATTACTATTTCACAAATAATGCAACGACACAGGTCTTATTTGCTCTCTATTTAGCAGTCTCTTGTTATGACTTGTTTGATTTATTGTTTTTTATTAATATTATATATTTACCTCTTCACTATCCTTTCAAATCTGTAGCCATCTGAACTTCATTTGTGTGCTCTTTAATCCATCTCCATCATAAACCTGTTGATAAGAATTGAAATATTGTACATTTGTGCATACAGTGAGTTACATGTACATGTACAATGTACCTTGAGTTGGCTTTACATAATGGATTGATTCATGATATATTCATTGATAATTTTTTTTGAAGATATGAGCATTATTATCTCATGTTGCCCGTTGCAGGGCGATTAATTTGGAATAAGTATATTCTATTCTATTCTATTAACTTATAGTAGTAAATACAATTTCTCTTTTCATGTTTATAGCAATGATACATGACCTGTACTAAGGAAATGTAAAAAATAGTTAAAGACTACAGTAACTAATTTTTAGAGAGAAAAAAACCCAGCTCTGACTCTTTAAAACATGTTTGAAAGTTTGAGAACCATATTGTATCGATCTAGCTACGTTGTAGTAAATGTGTTGATAAAGACAGGAAATTCATCTCTTGAATCTATCAAATTCAGAATACCATGCTCATGTACATGAAGCACTGACTTTTGGAAGTAAAATGACTGTCATGATTTATTAATACCATACGTGTACTTCAGGTGTTGTTGAACATGTACATGGATATTATCTAAGTGTATTAATTTGAAGTTGTGACATGTACAATGTACAACCATGACAACAGGAGATATAAAGAGGATTCAAAGGGCTTGCACCAGCATGTGTTCCTAAATTTACCTCAAACATTTTTAATCTTGATAATTATAAATAAAGAACATAAAAATATTAAATACAAATATTTTCTCTCAAGCTATCCACATGAAAAAATATGTCACCATTTAACCTGAAATCATTGTACATGTATCTAGAACTATTTTTCTAAACATTTTTTTGCTAAAGTCAATGGGTTACATTTGTAAACAGGAATTTGAAGCCACAACTTTATCATTTGTTTGGTTTGTGAGGCAGCTAGGATGAAAAAATACTGGCTCTTTAATACATATTGTAATAATGCAAAACATTTGATATGTTTAAAATTAAAACTGTTAGTTAATTTAAACATTATGACATTTTCCTTATTAATGCTGAATTTCTCAGCAAGAATATTAAGAGAGCCAGCTACATGTACTTAGGGCCAGCAGATGGAGTCAGTTGTATTTTCAGTTGTGAATGATGCTGCATGCATTCATTGATTAATTGACACGGAATTAAATTAAACGTGTCATTAAGCTGCATTGTGATGTGAAGTTATTGTCTAACAAAATTTTAGTATTGCGTCCTGTTCATGGTTATAACAAATGAATGCAGTCAAAATTAAGGGGAAATAAACACAAATTGCGAAGAATAATGGCAATGAATTGTATTTATTTAATTAAGAAGCAACCTACTTGCTGTTATTTTTTTTATCAAAATATGAGGTAAAAAAAGTGCTCTATACTCATGATACTTAGTGCATACTTAAATAAAAGTACATGCAAGTACATGTATAATAAAACTAAAATATAACTGTTTTGATTCAAACCAAACAATCCAGAAAAATAGTAGACAGAATTTTCCATCTGTTGGGAGGGCTTGGTAATATAATTATTATATTGTATTATCAATTTATCATGATTATTCTAGATTTCCTGAGAGAGGAAAACAAAAGAGAAAAGAAGTATTTCTATTAAAATTTAGGTGGCATTGAGTTTCAGAAGAATTTCAAATCATTGTTTGTCAGTGGAAACAAAAATCAGTGTTTTTTTAAGGTTGAAAAACAGTGTTAGCTTCATCAAGAAAATACTACCCCCTTTTTATCAAGAAAAATGGTCAGTGCTATTTTTTCTATATATATGATTTAATATCATGTTTCTATGTCTATTTTTATGGTGTCAAATTGCATGTTCTGTTTATTTAACTTACCAGAAACTAAGAACCAACGAAACATTCAAGTTCCGTCTGCTTTTTGAATTCCCTTTGCCAATCTTGCAGATTTGGAAGGGTAATGAAGGAGATAGCAGCAACTCCTTTTTTCTTCTTGTCTACTGCAATCCAAACTCCTGTCTATGTTTGCGGCATATGTATTTGGTAAAATGTGAGTCTGACACCACTATAGAGTCTAGCCTCGAGTCTAGACTCACACTGACATGACTGAGCAATGATTCCCGAATGGGAAAGTCTGTGCCACATGATTTATTGTTTCTTTGGTACATTATTTCAATAAAAATAAGTTTTTGGCTACACAATTTTCATCAAAAATACATTTCTTTACTTCCACAGCCATTATTTTCCATCTTTCTGCACATTTGTTGATTTCCCTCCTTCTGTTGTAAACACTAATTCTACCCTTTATTGTGAAGAGTTTTACAAAGGGAGATAATTGAAGGTATATTTTTTTTTTTAGTTTTTCACCCATTATTCAAATAACCTTATATTAATTTGCAACGAAATTCCCGTTAAGGAACACTAGTTTATAGTGAACCATAACTTTTAACAAAATATTGTTTCAATTTGAGTGACTTTTGAGGTTTTATGGACTTATGAAATGTAGGTTGAATTCAAATCTTAGAAAAACACATTTTTTTCAATAAATATTACAAACACATATGAAGGTTAAAATAAGATTCAACTTACATTTTATTTTAGTAGAAAGTCTGAACTTTAAGGCAAAACAAAAAGTTTTGTCATATAATACTTTGAACTTTAAAAAAAAATAATAAAAAAATGTCCATTTTCAACAACATTTTCAAGGAAATTTGGTACCAAAATAGAATTACCCTGTATTTACATAATTTGAGATAAATTGTCATTTTTCAACCATAGGGCTTTTAGATGTACTTAATACTTTACCATGAACCCAAAATCAGCCGAAATCTCTACCACCCTTTCATAATTTTTTTTTTATTTTGCATGGTTTTCTCGTAGACATCCATTTAAACACAACAAAATTTTATTCAACTAATCTGTACTCACTAAAATACGTGTTTCCTTCTGATCGCCTTTGTAAGTCAGTATCACTTAAATATTTATCTTGTGGCGAAGCTGACCTCCGTCTGAAAATAGTAAAATAACAGTTACTGATTCTAATATGCTGGTTCAAGAAGATTGACTGCTGAAATAAAATAAAAAAAACTCACCAAAATACTTTTATTAATTGGCGTCTTGTTTGGCTTCGCGTAAGTGTAAGCGGTTTGATATAATCAAAATGTCACATTCATTCGAATACCATAAACGATTTCGTGTGTTTTGAGACATGTGTTTAAAGAGCTATACATATGTGTTTCCGTGATCCTGTGAAAAATTAAATTTGCAACTTCTACTACATTGAATCCAGCAAACACAAATGGAACCACGAACTGATACACCTAAATATAACATAAAGTGTAAAATAGAATACACTGTAAATAGATGTTGTTAAGAATTATAACACCCTTGTAACTCGCTTAGACGTAAAAATGGCATGGCGTTCAATCCTAAACATTGATTAACATGAACATGCTCTGTGTTAAATGCGCATACTAGTAGCAATTAAACAGTCGAGTAAATTCATAGGAGGTGTCCGTTGTTATTCTGAGGTTTACATGTTATAATGTACTATTATATTAATTATTTATGTATTTCTCTGTGCTGAATGTTCTTGCGTTTGTTTGTACTGTATTCCTGTCACGTAGTGTTGTCAATTTAGCGATATTTTTAACATTGCCATATAAGCGGGAGGTTTGGCTAGCCATAAAACCAGATTCAACCCACCATTTTTTCTCAAAATGTCATGTACCATGTCAGGAATATGGCAGTTGTTATCTTCAGTCCATTTCTATGTATGTTGGCGTTTGCATTTGTTGTAGTTTAGTGTTTCTATTGTTCCGTTGTTTTCCTCTTATAGTTGATGTGTTTCCCTTGGTTTTAGTTTGTTATCCGGATTTGTTTTTGCTTAATCGAATTATGCCTATTGAACAGCGGTATACTACTGTTGCCTTTATTTACTGCACCAGATATGCATTTCGACAATTAATATATTTTCAATGATGCTCGAGGCATAAATAAAATAAATTAAGAACAACAAATAATCGGCCATTTCAAAATTACATGAAAGTGTTGCTGAACTTAGACAGTAATTGATGGTACAGTCGTAAAAGACTGTCCTCTAGAAAAGATAGCAATGCATAGTTATGTCAGCTTTACATGTTAACACCCGATACAAATAAAGATTTAATTAAGACAAACTTCTTTACCGATTTTCAAATTTCATAAACCTGTCCTAAGCCTAAACACATTTAAAAACAAAACACGTGTAGATGAAGAACCCAATAAAAACAGGAACAAACGAGTTGTATCTACGATTGTGGTTAAATTCTAAACATCATGTTTCAATATGAAGTTGTTCGTGATATAATCATGTTACACAATATGTCATATTTCTGAAAATGTTATAGCTTACATTAATAGTGATAAAACATGGTAATAATTGGTGGAAACCAGATATAGAGTAACAGAGAAAAAGACAAAAATACATATGAGTATGCGTATTTAAATCTAAAATACATTACATTCTTTGTATATTCATAAAGATAATAATATGAATCAAACGGATAGCGCTCAAGCCAAAAAAACATTTTAAAACAAACAAAATAAAGCAGAACCAAACAAACAAACCTGAAGAAAAAATCAAAAACAAAAACTGTGTATGCTTATTTGAGTTTTAAATCAACTTAAAGTGACTAGACTAAGAGAACGGCATTTAAATGTTATGATTACAGCTGTTGAAAATGATGCTCTTTGTATAAGAAAAGAAGCTTGTCGGTAATTATTTCCTTTATTTGTAAACACAATTTACCTGTAGATAATAACAGCAAGTACAACTAATATAACAACTATAATGACACCACTAATACTTCCTCCTATAGCTGGACCAGGACTTGATGGCGACTCCTGATTGTCTATATGAACATTTTTATAAATGTATTATAGGTATTAAAATGATTGTAAACTCTGTTTGTATAAATGAGTGAGCATAAAGATAAAAAAATCATCGGAATACAGTTTAGGTAAATCCCATCACTGATTATATGAAACAAGCTTTGAATGTCTCAGCATTTGTTTTCTTTTGTCTTTTATTGTTAGTTGACAGATTAGACGACTTATTTTTCTGTGTTTATTGCAGCTTACTAAGATCTCCGATATATTTAGTAACTTTTAGCTAACTATACAACCAGGTTAAATCCACCATTTTCCACACAAGGAAATGCCTGTAAAAAGTCAGGAATATGACAGTTGTTTTCCAATCGTTTGATGTGTTTGAGCTTTTGATTTTGCCATTTGATTAGGGGCATTCCGTTTTGAATTTTCCTTGGAGTTCGGTATTTTTGTTACTTTACTTTTTTTGTTATTACTATGTCAATATCTAGAGAATAAATATTTTTGTTTTCATAAAGAGACATACAATGTACGAATTTGATTGTTGAATACACTTTCTTTGTATTTGGGTAATGTATAAATTATATTTTTCTTTGTATTTAAAAAAAAATTGAAAGCCATGAAACAACAGAATCGTTTTTCCCAATCACGTTTTTCAATACTAAAGTATTTGTAAATGGTTCGTGTAATTTTGTTAAGACGTTTCTAGCAAAATCTTCTTTTATGTCCATACCTATGCATTTCTGTCGTGGCAAAAACTTAATATTTCAATTATCGTGTAACAAAGAAGAATTTAAGTTTGGTTTTATACGGTAATCTGAAGACATAGAGCCGATTTATCCTGTGTTGGTTTCACTATTCGGGGTAAAAATCAGAAACTTGTAAAAACGAACTGGAATTTAAATTTGTAATTCTACACTATATACTTGAAATAGTTTTCAACAATTTGAATGTCCCTTTAGTTTCAATCGATTGACGTATTTCCGTTCAATCACAATGTTAGTCTGTGCTACTGTGCATACTGCAATTGACAAATTTTTATATTTCTAAAAACTTTCCATCGACTTACATCTTTAAAACAGAAATGACTGAATTTGTATCTGAAAGACAACAATTGCTTACATCCACTTCATTTGAACTTTGATGGATAGTTGTCTCATTGGAAATCAATCCACATCTCCTTATTTTTATATAATTGTTGCTCCAATTATGATTTCGTTTAAGAATGCCCCTTGTATATTTTTCTTGTTAAAGACGTTCAACATTTATCCATCATAAGGCATCCTAACTTTGCCAAATATTTTCAAATTAGCCATAATATTGTTAGATATTCTACATCACCACAGGATGATAGGATACTGTAAAAACTGAAGTAAGATTTAAATATCTTTTTCAAAATGGCCATCTTGTTAAATAATTCAGGGAAAATTTGCCTTAACACAATGATCCGAAATGAAAATCCGTGTGATACCTTTAAGTTTGGTATTCTAATTCCAACGGCTAGCTTTGGTCTGTTGATACAAATTTACTGTGACATTGTTAAAGTAACAACACAAGGTTGGGGAATTCACAAGATGTTAGAATTATAATCAAGTGTGACCATCAAAGAATTGAACCATTTTTATATTGCGTATTTACAAAAAATGTATTAATGCTTGAAATTTGCAGGTTTTATTCATCTAATTGTATCATTTTACTAATAAAAATCTATCAATGAGAAACACGACAATATGCGACCAAATAC